>JAUTBT010048158.1:0-16248 GCA_032361225.1 Lepetodrilus schrolli | reverse complement strand
CTTTGGAAATCTGTTTTGACAAGGCTGGGACTTGTATTGGAGGATGTATGGCTGGATATCAGGGAATAACTTGTACAGAAGGTAAATATTGTGGTATAATTACGAGATACAAACAACCAACAGGTGTAAAAATATGCTTTTTGTACTGAGAAAACTATGATTTCTGCATAGAAAATGATACTTGCCCCATTTTCATAACGTCGATATACAGATATAGGTATGTAAGTCTCGTTAGATAACAATATAGAAAATAATCAGTAACTGTTTCCAGAGATCATCTCTAACAGGAATGCAAATTATTTACAATAACAACCAACAATGACTAGGGTAGACAATATTTACTGAAACAGTTACTATGAAATACAGCATATTGTAACAAAACTGCATAATTGCAACATGTGATTCATAATATCAAAAGTTGTCAACATATGACTAGGGTTGACATATTTACTGGACTGGCAATATTACATACAGCATATCATAAACCTGTGATACATGTGATATTTACAATGGAAGCAATGTTTGCTTCATATGAGCAATATTCTGAGAGCATAACTGTCTTGATCGTTACCCTCCAGTGATGACGTAATTCCAGCTGATTTTATTCAGCCGTCAACAGAATGTCACGCTAATTTAATCCAGGAGCGACAAAGTTTAAAAAAAGTTTTAAAAAATGTTCTGAAAGAAAAAATAGGACACAGTTTTACAGTTTACAAATGCAATGAAATTGTTCATTTCTCAGATTGCACTTCATTGTAACAAAAATGGTCATGTTCGTATTTTTAGGGGCAGAAAAATTGTATTTTCGCTGAATAATTTAGGTGTTCGAACTATTAGAGGGTTCGAACTATTAGAGAAAATACGGTACAGAAGGTCTCCCTCTTCCACCGGCGGATCAGTCCGTCATGGGCCGAGGGACCTTCCCTGGGAAGTTTAAGTAAAATGCTGAGACAGCGACCTTCCGTAGCTTCCCAAACCAGCTGCAGGGCATTTTGGACTGCTCCGGACTGTTTGAGCACCAGGAAGACCCGGGAATAGAATCCTGGGCCTGGATTACCGACCAGGTGAAAGACTGCGCCCTTCTGTGCATAATCATGATTACGTTTGACTGAACAGTTGCCGCCCACATACGCAAAGTGTGTGTGGGGGGGGTGCCTCTGGGTTGATTGGGCATAGCGACGGTAGAGGGATCCGAGTGATCCACCAGTGCCTCAGCTCTGCGACTTCTTGATGCATCTCGTGCAAGAGAAACATTCACCCAGGGTACGGTTAAATCATACAGACCGGCAATCTGTACAACCTTCTGCCAGAGCGGGGCCCCGACTTGTCGACACACCCGATCCTAAGAGAACTGGTCAATTCTCTGAAAGTAAATGCACCAAAAACCACCTTTACGGTACCACAATGGGATGTATTTATCGTGTTGGAAGCTCTCAAAGGACCATCCCTTTAACCTGCTAACAGATGCGATACAGCTCACTGGTCTTACACGACCAAATTCCTCTTGGCCTTAGCAACAGCCAAGCGACGAAGTGAGCTGCACGCAGTTGACTATAAAGCTGTTCCTTCACAACAGGTAACGATCCCATTGGACAATGACGGTGACCTCGAATGCAACCGAGGTACTCTACGAGCACACAACGTCAGCGATTGCGACATCCCGGGCAACATCAGGTCCGTTTCAATGGAGAACATTTTGAGAGTGGCCTTTTGGCATCACAAATCTACCTTCTCCTGCTTCTATCTACAGGATATGACACGGGATGTGGCGTGCCTTGCCCAGCAAGTCCACTAAGAATCGTTAACGACATGACCAGGGCAACTGCCATACAATCAGCAAACTTCTCAACTTTCCACCTTGGCAGATGGTGAAGCCAACTGTTAATTTGGATCTTACTAAACAGCCAAAATCTGCCACCAATCAATTAGTTTATCTGCAACATTTTGCTGAGCTTAAAACTCAATATCCCGAACACGTTGGTATTTATACTGACGGTTCAAAGCATGGTGTCAGCGTAACAGCTGCTGCCATCGTAAACAATCAATCTCTTAATTGTTGACTCCTAGATAATAGTTGCATATTTTCTGCTGAAGGTAACGTATTTTTATAAAAATATTTTAATAAATATACAATATTTTCTATTTCAGGCATATCAAATGATATAGTAATGCACAAGCTCCATTTTGGTACAAATTTCATGTCTCTATGGTCAATTTACTGTTTTCACACTCCAGTCTCTATTTTGTATATGTTGCCATGGAAATGCCTCTAGTGTCATTTTACGCATATTTTAAAGTAATAAATTTGATATTACAATAATCTTCTTTGATTGTAGAACACATTGGTGTATTGTTTTACTTGAATATCCCACTCTTGTGGTTTCCACAATGTTTGAACGTGGTTAATTATGAATATGTTGGCAAAATTTTGAATTTAATTAAAAATCAGTGAATATACAAATTAAATAAATATAATATAACATATCAAACCAGTTTCACATTTATATAAAAAAAGTGAGTGAGATCTATTCAATTAACTGTTTTACATGCTGGTCCCTAATTTTCGTTATGTTACCATGGAAACAGCTTCATTTGACCACTTTCAAATGAACTTTTTTCATGGGAATATCATTTTGTTTCTGGTAGAGTAGACTCTACTGAACATTTTGTTACCCATGAAAAATTGTCCTGGGGGTTGTGCATGTTAGGTCTATTTAGCTTCCAGCCTATTATAGATATAGACCAATATCTACTTAATTATGCTCTGTTAACAGTAGCTAATACATATTTAACAACTACCAAAGTGTCAAAATAGCATTTTCCAACCTAATTAAATTACTATCTACTAATTGTCTAACAACGTATGCTATCATAAATTACAGTACATATGTTAATTATGTTCTATTAAGTATCATCTATTTGTTAACACCAATATCGTGTCCATATCATGATTATTCACTAATGTATACTATAAGCTGAGGTTATCGATTTTCACCAGGTGGGAATTTAATTTAACACCGATGGCATTTCCCGGAGGTGTTAAAGGCATACAATTTGCCCTGCTCAATTTGCATGTGCTGATGCTCTTCTTAACAAATCCACTGGTGAAATAGAGCCTAAAGATTGACTGTTTATGAAAGGGATGAGGGGGAAAACCAAACCTGTTGTCGCCAGAAGGAGGGTCATTACAACAGTTTATTCTTTGTTACAGTTTGCAAGGTAGGAACCTATGGATCTCAGTGCAAGAAGAGTTGTTCAGCCAGACATTGTAAGATATACTCATCCTGCCTCCCTACTATGGGGAAATGTGATGGTGGATGTCAAGATGGATGGACTGGTAGTGATTGTAGTAAAGCTGGTGTGACCAAATCAGGAGGTAAACAAATGTGCACAGTTTCTGAATTTACAATAAAACCAGTGAGGTACTGATCAGGATGCACAGCCATAGAACAGAGTCTGAAATGCACAAGAATACAACATAAAAGAATTAAACTGAAAGTGATAATAATGCGAGAAACAGCAGGTTGATAAAATACTTTCACCAGACCAAAAATGAAATTATTACTTTACGGAGTTCTGTTACTGTTTCTATTAGCTACGTTGTTAAAGATGAATAATTAAAAATTCATAGACTTATTTATTTCCTGTAAGCAATTATACTATCTTGAATGACAAAACCCACCACTTCATGTTTTTTGGGTTGTGGACTCTACAAAATTATCTATATATTATATAATTATGCAATTCATACCTTTGGGCTGCTGTCTTGGAGTAATTTCTTTCATGACAAACGGGGTATGAAATCATTCATTAAAAATTGTATCCGACTGTGTGTATGTCTATGTATTTATGTGTAAGCATGTATGCCTTATTATGTAAACTAATTTCCCCTTGTATAATAAAGATTGTCTATCTATCTATCTATCTATATATGCGTGGAAATCCACTGTTTAACTATCCTTATTCATAAGTGACATGTAATCGTCTTTCCTCCATTCACAGAGTGTCCAGCTGGAATGTATGGCCCAGGCTGTATCTTGTACTGTAACCAGAGAAAGTGCTTGAGTGAAGATGTAGACAACTGTTATAACAAGACTGGGGCTTGTATCGGTGGATGTTTTGATGGATTTACTGGAATAGCTTGTACTCAACGTAAATATTTACAGCTTTATTTGTTAATAGGGAAAAGTATCTGGTTCTCTGCTTTCCTAAAATATATATTCAGCTCAGGAACTCTCGGTGACATTCTTTATGGAAAAGATTGTTACAAGTTTTCACAGTGATTACATTAATTGTAACCCAGTTGATTCAAAGATGAGCAATTCAGTGAGTATACATAGTAATCCCATTGATAAACTATGTACCGTGACTGCGACCTAGAACTAAATGGCTCAATCCCACATTTTAGGCCCAGGACGCTGACACAAGGTGTTAGTTACGGTTGATCACACATTCGCATGTCCACAAAACAGGAGATTTATTTCTACGGCTGCACTATGGTTAACACCCAAAGTTAATTGATTTAACGCTCCTTGTCAATTGGTCACACCATATTTGAAAATAGACAAAAAACGTATTGCACAGGGCTGACATAGTAGTATTTTATATAATTTATATAATATATATTTGTGAAATTTACTAACTATATTAATTTTACATTACATTTATGTCTATAGGATCACTTGCATATTAGTTAGTTAATTTGGTGTTAACGTGGCAGAGGGAATCTTTCACGCTCGTTTTTATTTTCTTGCATGATTGTATTTTAGAGCAACGCTGTAGTCATCGCCTATGGGTGAGATATTCCCGCTGTGACGTAAAACAATAATAATAATAAACTTTCCTGATTGCGGTATATCGTGGCAGCATTACAATCGCACCATCTTAATTCTTGTAACAACAATGTATCACCGCGGCATGTATCAAACGAAAAAAGGATGTCGGCGTCCCAGGATTTCTTTTTGTATGTTTAACACCTAGGACCAGCGTCCCAGGCCTACACCAATCCCACTTACCTGGCAGGTTTAGGGGATTGAAAGCTTACAATCACAGTTTGTTCAGTCCAAAACAACCACTTACTGTGTGAGTGTATGCCTTTAAGAGGTTTATTCTCACTTTCCTGACCAAAGGTGCGATCATAGGCAAAAAGCAATGATGCTTAAATCAGGTAAATGGGAATGTGCATCCCTTGACTTGATCGGATTAATCTTACCAATTAAGGGATAATGACACATTGTTAAATGAGTTCTCCGTCAGGTTCGAAGAAATTGAAATATAAATGAAAGAGTGAATTTGAAACGACAACCACCAACCATTTAATTGTAGACATAGATGATATAAAACATTAAACATAAAGTTGTATGTAAAATGTACGTTAAGATTCGTAAAAAAAAATGACAAGTATGAAGAATAACAACTACCCAACTAGTCTCACTTCGCATTTCCGTATGAATTTCTCAAGTCAAACGACAATAATGTCACAAATGTCGCCAAACGGACCCCTCAAATCGCAGGTGATTTCGTACGGTTTATGCAGAGACCCGATTCCTGAAGAGTTCGTTTTTTGTTGTTGTTGCCAGCAGAAAACGATTCCATAGGTCACGTAACCGAATTTGTCATTCGTCCACCAATGACGTCACACGTGGCCTTCCTGGTCTTGGGCGATCGGCTGTTGCTCCAGTCAACTGCACACGTGCATTGATGTTGTAAATTGTACGTCTGCTGCAATGGAACGTCCATCTGTAACTAGCCGAATGTGGGGAAACGGCAATCTGTATATGTAGCCTTTACCATATTTAGTATAACATTAGCCTAAAACATTATGGAACAATAGTTATAAGTATTTAGAAAATGTGAAGTTTCTATTTTTGTTCAGTATAGATATATATCTTATTATTTTAAATGAATTAAGTCCATTTAAAAAAATACTTTTCGGCCAAAAAAATACAGTTTTATCGACAAAATATATGATCTGTTAATACCTGAAACGTACTCTTGTCAAACTGTAAAATTAAACAGACATTAGATTGCTTTCTAGAATATAAATATTAACCCTTTACCTATTAGTCTATAATTAGAGTGAACTGGCTATGTAAAGCCTGGCAACGTCATAAGGCTTACCTATTATGGTGTTTTTGTACAAATAACAGCACTCTAGCAGTTACTCCAAATTTATATCGTGCAAATACAAAAGGGCATGTATTTGAAACGCCGTGTGGTGAACTGATCTATCAGTCACTAGGCCTTAACGGAGGTGAAAAATTCAACTGGAATTAATGGGGTTTAAATTTTGCAACTGATCTATCAGTCATCTGGCCTTAAAGGGTTAACTATCCAAAACAATGGTATCTTCCGATCTAAGTTCACAATGCCTACATGACTTGATGCCAGTTTCCAATGGTTTGAACAATACCACAAGTTTTTAGGGGTGAATGCAACTGCGAAAAGGTAGGGTGTGGCAACCACAAGACATTGAATAAGTATAAGACCATGTTAAATCATATAATAAAATGTTATGTCATTATATATATATAATACTGTATATAGATGTAGATGTAGCCAGTTTATACCAGGTAAATTAGTAGTAAAATAACGTATCAGGCCTCTTTTGTGATGCTGGTATACGAAATATAGAGATGGCGGTTTGTTAAAATAATAACTAATGTTACAGGCTGAAAAACTTGTGGTGTCACCTTAGGCAAGTAGCTTAGTTAGATAATGCCTCTGTTCACCCAGCAGAGAATGGGTACCCGGAAGGATGTGATGGACATGTGAATGATAACCTTGTAATGCCTTGAACGGCAGCTTGGGTTGTATACTCCCCAGGGAGTTGAGAAGGAAATTAAGTGTACACAGATCCATTGACCGGGGTAATAATGTAGCGCTATGAGGGCAATATAAATGTTCACATGATTAGTATTATTATTATTATTTAGTGCTTCGATCATGCATTTGCATGGAGACATGCATGTTATAAATGGATTATTATTGTAATTATTATTGTATTATTCTGAATAGTACCATGAGCTATATGAAGACCAATGCTGCCATGCAGATCGAAGTCATCAGGTACCGAGGTTGAGTTACATGGACATACTCCAGGGTGTTATAATCTCAGGACAAACCAGCAAACATAATGTGTATTAAAATGCGAAAACTTTGGTCAGTATTTCTTTCTAGAAAGTAATACTTAATGTAATATTTGTGGGTATGACTATTTATTTGAATTGGGATTTAGAGCCACTGGCAATACTATTTCACTCATATTTTTATTTATTTATTTTCTGTGTGTCTGTGTGTGTGTCTGTGTGTGCGTGCGCGCGTGTTTGTATGATGAGGTGAGTATTGTTTGTGTGCATGTATGTGCATGTGTGTGTGTGTGTGTGTGTGTGTGTGTGTGTGTGTGTGTCCATGTGTGGTTGTATATGTAGTATGTGTTTATGGTGTTTATGTGCGTGTCTGTGCATGTGTGTGAACATGTGTGTGCATGTGTGCACGTATATGCCACAGTCTTCGCCACATACAGAGAAACATGCAATCAACCTAATTTACATAATTTCTTTGTATCAATGTATCACAACATGCAATCTCTACCCAAAATGCACTAAATGACTTTTTTCGTATATAATTGACCACAAATGTCTGGTATTTCTTCAGCCAGGGAACACCTGCATCTGTCTGGAAGCTGTTATAAACACCCCTGGACTGAGATGGTAAGGTGGCTTTTACATGACAACATGTTAATCCTCCCAAGTGCCTGACAATTCCCTTCTACATACGCAGTGAATGCAGGCGTGGATTAAACCCACTCCTTCCCCTCGTCAGAAATGGAAAATGACGTTAACGTTAGCCCGTCTCTGCGGGTTTGTTTTTCCCCACATCGAGCGAGCTCATTGGTGCAAAATCATATCAGCTGCCCGAGTAAGCCTTCCCCGAACATACAACAAATAATCACGCATCTAAATGAGAGAAAATTACCCGGGATGCACGTACAGCCACCGTCACCTGATGCTCAGCGGTAATGGGAGATAATCAAATATTTACAAAGAGGGAGATCTCAATAAACTTGCAAATAAGAGATATAATTAAGGTCGGGAAAGTATGGTAACGGTTGATCAGAAATGTATTGAGTTTACTTGAGAAGAAGTCCGTCGTAATTTCTTATTTGCTGTCGGGACAGATGAACCCCCTAAACGGGGGCTCGGGGCTGGTGCGGATAGACAGTTGTGTGGTCGGCAAGTGGACATTATCTCCTGGGGCTGACACTCAACCTCTGACACTCAACCTCATGCCTTCAAATTCTGCTGATTGGAAGACAAGGTGAAATTCATATCAACTCTCTGTTTTGTCCACTGATAATCATAATTGCGGGATCTAATCCCAATTTGATCTGTGTGGGGAAGATTGAACAATTCACAGCAGTCTGAAACAATTCAGTTCCCCATTTCTCAGGCAGACCCTCCCAACCCTCCACTACCCTCCCCTACCCACCATCTCCCCACCATCTCCCCACCTCGCGTCCCTCCCTCCTCCACCAATACATCCACAAACAGTAGGAATATCCATGCATTAGGAATCAGGAGGTCGATGATGTCAAATGGGCAGCAATTTACAACATGACCTGTTATCGGTTAGATATCCGTCAGATGGGGTGATGTGTAAGGAGCCATTTCACAACACTGAAATAAGATCTTGTAACAGGTGAAAATGGGATCATCTTGAAATTTATAAAAACATTTCATCAGAAAAAGAAATGGGCTGAATTAATTTCAATGCCATAATATCTAGGAAAATTTATCAAATTAATGATCTCCTTTATGAATGTGAAAAATTAACAATTTTTCCTTGAACTGAATGAACATTTTCAAAACCTATCAACCAACATGTATTATACATGAAGACTTTAACCACAGGTGGCATCATGTAAACAATTCAGTTGGGATAAATTAATGTTAAATTACAAGATACAAATAATAAATAATATTCGTATATTTTCAAGATTGCTAATTCTTGTCTTAGGATATTACACGAATATACAGAATTATTTCCAATATTGAGTACATAATTTGATTATTGATTTATTTTGTTTCCAATTTGCTATTAAAGTAATTAAGTTATTACAAATTACTTAATTGCTGCCATCAATATTAATATGAGGTTATCAAGGGGACTAAATCAATTATCTATTTCAGTCAATAAAGCTCTCTATAAAATTAATTAAATATTTTACAGATGGGTCAAGAAAATAAAAACATTTCTTATTCAATTCTATGCTCGTAAATAGTAAATTTATCATTTTATAATAAAGATGAATATGTATGTATTACTATTGATATTTATAGAGAAATTCTATTGTGTATGGGAAATGGTATTAAACAGAAAATGTTTTGTTCAGTTGGAAAACAGTTGAAGATTGATTATATAACTCAGAAAATCCAAAACAAATGTAAATTATTCAATTTCAGGAAGTAATCAATTTTTAAAATAAAAGAAACCCATCCATTTATTAGATCACAGTAAATCTGAAAAAGCATCAACTTTTTACGCAATTCTCCTACAACAATGTTATCAATTACAATAGAAATCCCATGTTTACCATCGCTTGGTCTTATAAGCTTGCTGTGGTGTTAAACATTGTCAGTGCTTTCGTTTACTTGCACATGTATGCATCTTATAAAAAATAATTGGATTCATGGACAAATTTTATTAATGAGGATACAACATTAATCATTTAATTACAAAGTTGCACGTAGAGATTATCTGTCCTGTAATGTCAGTACCCAGCTTGTGTTGAGCTTTGTGTTCAAATTAGTTGTCATATTTAATGGTGAGCTTGTAGCTGACATTATATTCCCGAGTAGTGTGTAGCCATTACATTGCAATTTGATAGCATGTTAACTTAACAGTTGACATGATATTCACTTGTGAGCTTCTAGATATCATAGTGATTTGATATCAAATGTGAACCCAACAGTTGTCATGATATTCAATGGGGAGCTTCTAGATATCATACTGTGATTTGATATCAAATGTGAACCCAACATTTGGCATGATATTCATTGGGGAGCTTCTAGATATCATACTGTGATTTGATATCAAATGTGAGCCCAACAGTTGGCATGATATTCAATGGGGAGCTTCTAGATATCATTTTTGATTTGATATCAAATGTGAACCCAACAGCTGGCATGATATTCAATGGGGAGCTTCTAGATATCATACTGTCATTTGATATCAAAATGTGAGCCCAACAGCTGGCATGATATTCAATGGGGAGCTTCTAGATATCATACTGTGATTTGATATCAAATGTGAACCCAACAGTTATGATATTCAAGGGTGAGTTTGTAAATATGTATACCTAACTGTGATTTGATATCAAATGCAATCACAACAGTTAGGATAACACCAGAGTAGCTTGCAATTATTTTGTATTTTAAATCAAAATGTGCACAAAAGTTGGTAAACTTTATGTTAAATACTGTGATTTTATATCAAATGCAACGTTGGTATAATATATAGGCTCAGACAGGCCTCCACTAGTGAGTTGAATTGCATGACACGTTTTAAGTCAACAGACAGAAGCCTGTCACAGTTTTAGATGACATAGCAATCGCCTTCTGAACAAATCTCTTACAATTGCTTTAAGCAGTAATACAGTGGTTTGGTGTGTAGTCTTCAACAAATGTTGTGACAATGTACTCATCTTTTTGTGCATTGTTCAATACCCATTATCTGTGGAGAAAAAAAATCAGTATTAAAAAAAACCCACATTATTATATACTTTGTCAACTTATAATTTAAAAGAAAAAAATAATTGGGGTTTAGAGTCGCTTTCAGGATTCTTCGACTTATATCACTGCTTGTATTGTCAGTTTAGGACAGGAGGAAACCCGCATCATTCATGGTGCTGAATGTTGCAGTAAACCTGCATCACCGGCTGATCCTGACCTAAGACGTGTCCAACTAGCATAGATGCACAATATTTAAATACATGTATATCTTACACATAATGATACTAAAAAATAAGGTACTTTAAACTTCACAAAACTAATACAACAACTTTGATTGGGTTTTTCTTTCAACAAAGTTAGAAAAATGAAAGGATTTTGATTAAAATCTGTATGCAGCAATAAGAGAGGAGAGAGAGAGAGTAGTTAATCAGCAATGCTGGACAAATGATGGACAGAAGGGGAGTTTTGGGCAAGCAATCAAACAGCAATTGACGTGGTAACTCCGCGGGTTATAACGTATACTTGTATTAATCAAAAGCTAGCCGAAGCAGACAATCTAATAATCATAGCGAGATTAATCCAGGGCAGAAGGCCCAAGTGCAACGATTAATGCGGCAAATCCTAACCATATCAAGCCAAACATACCTGTCAAGGGTGACAACTCTAGTTGCCCTTTGAGTAGAACTCTCTAATCCCAAAGGAAGAAAATCATTATCACCATTAATCTTTCATTGGCTATTCAACTTTCAAAACTAACATTGATAGGCGGGGGAATTCATGAGAAAATTCTTTGTCACTTTGCTCCCATTTTGATTCTCTGGGGATGTCAAATATAATAAATGAAAATTATCACAATGGCGGAAATAGCATTTCGAAAGCTGGGCACTACCAATATCAGACTAAATACTGGAGGACAGGGTTTATTAAGTTAGACGGTTAAGTTTAGATGCATTGTCGCCACACGACATTAACTTCCGTTTGCATCTATGAATGCATCAGCGAGTATATGCGAACAACGTATTGGTAATTGTGGTTTGTCAGTATGTGTTTCGTTTGTTGACACTCTCTGAATGGACATATAATTGTAGTCACATGCCAGTGGCAATATGTCAACCTTCTAGAAGCTATTAACTATACATGAGCTGGTCATTTACAGAACTGAATCTTCTGGTTTTATTCTTTCTTATTCAAAGTTTGTGTGAAATGATTATTCAATCAAGCCTGGAGACCCAGAGCACATTCGATCTTTTCACACGAATGGAAAACTTGCCCTTTTCCAAACTCGATGAAAATTGAGCAAAGTCTTTTTGCATCAAGCCATAATTAACACTGGTGTAAGGCTGGCTCAATATCAAATTGTTTGTAAGTGATAATGTTGAGTTTTTTTAGCACCGAGATGAAATACAAATCCATACGCATAATCAGTCTTTTACACTTCAGGACAAAAGCAAGCCAATCATAGAGAAGCTCTCCTCTCTCGGAGATCAAAAGGTGCAGTCAAAGAGAAGGAATTACGAAAATTACTATTTTCATTTGAGTTGACCCTTCCTTAGAGCGACACTCTGATTATGTGTTATATAAAATATTAAGAGCTGAATAATTTAAAACGGCTCTTTCATTTCGTGTTAACTAGATTTGGATCCAACAATTATTCTATCAGATATATTATTTTGCCATGTTCAATTTGTTCGTACTGGAGAAGCCATATTGATTGATTTCGCCATTTATTCAGTTGCTATAAAAATAAATGTACATAATTTACATAGTAAAAATAACACCAAAACATTTATTTTCGGAATGAACAAACAATGATTTCTTTTAAATTCATATACAATTTGAAAATAGTTTTTTCTTAATACAATTAACTGTGCAGTTCTTACCTTTTATCTATCTGCATCAGCTATGGCTTGTGGGTATTACAGTAACAGTTGCTTCAGGTTTTCTTCTCATTAAGCAAAACACTGCAATAAGGAGATGTGGAAACAATAGATATAATATATAAATACATGCACAAGTTACATTTTCATTAATTTTATTAAAAGTACATTTTTCTTTAAAAGAACAAAAAACAGCCGAAATTAACTGACAACTTATGAAAACATTTTTCTTTTTTATGTTAAACCTGACGAGATATAATTGGAATCCTCGGGATCATCACAATATTTAGTAATTGAATAACCTTGACGCGTCTAAAGTAGCTCTTTCCATTAATTTATTGTTGGTATCATATTAATCTCCATTTCAGGCTACATACAATTTAAGCTACTGATTAATTAGAAGATATCTAAGATACAACTGAACAGCATGATTTACTGTTGTAAATCAAAGCTCGTCATTCCGAATGTCGAATAAATCATGCCCAATTATAGCTCCTTGCAAGAAATGGGGAAACATTTAATCACTTGCTTCTTGTGAAAATTATTTCTACCTCTTTCATGTCAGTAGATCACTTGGTTTTTGATGTGAAAATAAGTTGTGCCTACATTAGTATTAACCAATCTTCCGTAACATGATATACATATGTCATGTCTTTGTGTCTAGGGAATTTCCTAGCCACGGAACAATGATATGTGTAATGGAAAACAGTATCCTTATTCCATCCAGCTTTTATTGAAAAAGGATACCTTAATATAGAATACTTTAAGAATACAAAGCCATCTTTGATTTCTAATCCTATACGATTTCGTCTTTTTTCTCTATTGCATTATCCTATGTATTCTTTATGGCCTACAAGGATGATTTTAAACTGTCTGGGTTTGAGAGTATTTTTAGTTCTGACCTATCATAGATCTCGTCATAAAAATTAGAGTAATCATTGGTGTTTTTTATCATTACAAGAAAAACATCTTCAGTAAATCAAACCTAATTTGTAAAAAACTTCAAATTTTATGAATATAAACTACAAATATAAATAAAAATTCAACATATATGTTTAACAATATATAACAAAATTCAACATATTATTAATAGAGATTAATACACGAGCTAGTGTGTCATATTGATTTTATGACATGAGTCATTGCAAAGTCAATATTTTCCCAGCAAGAGCGAGGATAATATTAACTTTGGAATCACGAGTATCGTAAAATCAATGTCAAACTACCGAGTGTGTTAATTTCTTTATCCAACAATTATTAAATGGAAATTCATATAACTCAAACGTATTCTCATGTGGAAGTCAAATAGAGAGTGGCAGATGAATATATCCCCCCACCGCCCCGACCGTACCAACCAATGAAACCATCTATCATGATGACAGGCCTGGAAAAATTGTTATGCAAGCCATGTAACCAGCCAATGAAAATCATTCCAGGTGTTATGCACTACTGTGCAAGATACGATATTCATGTCATGAGTTATCTTGAACCATATGTTGGATAAAAACGTATATGGTATAAAGATCAAATTAAGTAGTGTTCAAATCATAGTTATTCTGCACAGCCTACCATCAGATCACACAAGTGAGTGAATTATTGCTTTACATCACAGCAGGAATCTTTCACCCATACGTGACGAATATCACACAAGGAATCCACGTCTGAGGAATCGAAGAAACAACACTGCCGATCTTCATGATGAAATAATAAATATTTTTGTCATCCGAAAGCTATTATTACAGGCAAAAGAATTGTGTTGATATGCATAAAACATTCATTTCCCCCAAGAGAGATCGGGTCACATGTTATTTGTTGATAGAATTATTGTCTTATCGCACCAACACAAATAGGGGTGTAGAATTGTTTATGAATCCTACCAAGAACTTGCATGTCTATGACCGTTTTATATACAGCTGTTATTTTCCTTTTCCCATATTTATGAAAAGCAACGACAGTTTCTATTGTGGGACATGAAATCTAAAATTATTACTGCAGATATACGAGAAGATAAATTCTATTTTTCTGACATTCATACAAACATGTTCTCACACACCTGGTAAATGTATCTCAGTGAGATGAAATACACAGGTTTGAGTTTGAACAGATTCAAATGGAAAGTAGTACATGTATTTATTTGTACTGTAAATACTGCATAAGCCCAGATCAATTTAATTAATTGTTTTACAGGCTATTTTTCTTGAGAATGTTTGAATGCAGAAAGAAATAAAGAGATATAAGCCTACAGTATTTTTCAGTGTAGTGGACTGTTTTCCCAAATCTATCTAAAAGCTCATTATCTATTTTAAATAAATGATCATGGACAAAAGAAAAGCAAAAACTAAAACAAAAAGCGTTTTTATCCTTCAGTAAAAGTATATTTCATAGTTTATTTTTGATTCAACAAAAAGGGGATACCAGCATATCCATTAAAAAAAAAAATTATTATTTTATAATTGATCTTTAGTCGCTTTCAAGATTATTTCACTTATATCACAAATTGTCAGTTTAGGGCATGAGGAAACCTATGAGCCCCATATGGTACTGACAAGACCAAGGATGATAACTGCATTGCCACTCTACCGACATCGCATCCTATCAATATCACGTCAGAAAGGTAACTTTCGCGAACATTTATGCTGGGCTCCCGGGCCGGGATTTGAACCTGGAACCGTTGGCTCTGAAGTCCAATGTTCTACCACTGCACTACCACCCGCCCCAGCAGATCCATAAAACAAATTATTAAATCAATTTGGCATAAAGACAGAATTATCTGGGTTAATTTCATTATTAATTTTATTAATTTGAATATGACAATAAATGATGGATCATAAAGATTAATCTACAGAATAATATAATCCTGTATTCTAATCCTTAATTCATTTTAGACTTCAATAACAACATTTTTTAATGAAAATATTTATAAATATGATCCAAAAAGAAAGGACTTTGCACCCCGACTCAACAAGTTATTCATCCAGACAATATTTTCAATCACTGCCTCAAGGAAGCCTTTTGAATACAACATCAAATGGCAATCTCATCAGGCAATATCATACAGACAAAGATTGCTCATCTGATCTGGCAATATCATATTGACATTTTAGATTGGTGGCAATGGACAGATTCATCCTTATGAGGTAAATACCAGAAAATTCCTTCCAATCCAAGGAAGTCTTTTAAAAGTAGGCTTTCATCCCAAACTGGTCGGATTCCAGTTTATGACTCTTGCAGTGATGGCTTGATGAACTCTTTGTGGAACGTATAGCATTTAAGATGATCTCCATAGCTAACCGTGGCAAATCTTTTTTTGTCTGTCTGATGTATAACTGATGATAATGTTGGTTGATGCATTTCAGAGGAGGCTGTTCTTTTTCCAATGTACTGCCAAGTTGTCAGTGGTTCAAGGGTTAATGCTATGGTAGACTTACAGGTAGATATTGAAAGGGTTACTGATATAAACAATGTAATTCTTTGCTACTTCAGGAATTTGTGTTCTGCATTCCTATGAAGTAATCATGTATTTACTTTTTTTATTTTATTTATTTATTTTTTATTTGGGGTTTTTAAGTCGCTTTCAAGATTTTTTCACTTATATCACGACTTGTCAGTTTAGGGCAGGAGGAAACCCGCAACATCCG
>JAUTBT010048157.1:0-34844 GCA_032361225.1 Lepetodrilus schrolli | reverse complement strand
GTACTGACAAGACCAAGGATGATAACTGCATTGCCACTCTACAGACATCGCATCCTATCAATATCGCGTTAGAAACGGTAACGTTCACGAACATTGATGCTGGGGCAGGATTTGAACCTGGAACCTTGGCTCCGAAGTCCAACTGTTCTACCAATGCGCTACCACCCGCCCCTATACTTAAATATTAGATGGTAAAATTCTCTGAAAATAGCTTCTCTCTGACGTTAGTGAACACAAGTATCACCAGGACGTTCAAATCATCCATACTTCAGTGGACAATCATAACTATCTTAACTGAAACATACTGCTGCGAAATCACTGACAAATCGTAGGCTATTCTACGCTTACAGAATCCATTCTGTTATATACAGAAGTGTCTTGCAATCAACCAAAATAGGAAAACACGACCAAATATGTAAATCCCAAAGCCTGGCCAGATCAGCCAGAGATGAGCGATCGCAGATATGATTCTGAATGTGGATGCTCTATTGATTTTCCTAAATAAATAAATAACAAAAATTTAAATAATGTATGCAGGGCCTATTATTAATGTGCATGTATACAATACCACGAATGCAAATATATTTTGAGATATAGAGACCTTTAGTTTTCTTACATCATATGCTTGCCCACATTGGAATGTAAGTTAGAACGTACACGTTAATAACAATGACAATAGAATAATCGAACTAGAATGTCAGACTAGTTTACCTAGTATTTTCATCATTGGAAAGTATAATAATAATAATAATCGCATACCGATATCTGTCCCAGATCCACATGCTCAAGGTGTTACATTACTAGAAGCATTCATAAAATCGCATTCTTCTCTACTTAAAAGCAGGATCCAGTTGCACGACGCTCTTGTAGGCTACAATGGTTGTAGGGACTTACATTTGCCGTTAGAATAGTTGTTTCAGATAGCTGACTTACAATTGCCGTTACAATACTTATTCAGATAGCCTACAAGTGCTTATGGCAACCCAATTCTTACAACTATTGTAGCGCTACAAGAGCATTGTGCAACTGGGCCCAGTTAAATTTGGCAGCTTCCATATTTTTTTAAAACCACAAGATGTTTGATTAAGATTTCCATAGCGATCTTGTCTGTTCATGATGTGAGCCTACATATGATTATTTATCACATAACAGGAGTTTGGGAGTCCAATAAGCCCATGCTATAAATAAAAATATTTTCACTAGTGCAACAACGCAATAGATTTTTACAATTGTATCCATACACGATATCAAAGTCCTTTTGGACCTCTTTTAGAGCTTTTTCTTGGGACTTGATTTGTTGAATATAAAGTTAAAAGATTTCTTCAATTAAATATGCAAACACATTTATTTATATTTACACATTTACTTGGAACTATATTTTGTCCGCGTGCTTCAACTCAATTCCCAAGACATTTGCCTACATGTAGTGTTTGCAACTGAAAAATTGATATTACAATAGTTTCTACAGTTATGTGATAAAATAGAATCTCACATTCGTGTTCCAATATTACTGAATTTATTAAATTCGTTAGTCAAAAATGACTGCAGAGCCTCGCATAATATCAGTTTTGCCAGCTCATTCAATACATTCAGTAATATATGACTGTAGGAGATCCTCTATGTATCCAATTTGAATGCATGTAAAATATCCAACTTGGATATAGCAAGGAATGTGTTCCATTTTGTAATATCTATCACAAGTGGTGGAAATAGCAGGAGAAATATACACCAAGTTTTACTTTGCTTGTGCAAGATCATCAAATAACAAAAAATGTGATCTTCAAAATGAAAGTATGGTCTGGTCTCTATGCAAAATATATAACAAAGTTACCTTTGTGACATGATATTGATAGGATGCTGTCTGTACTGTGACAATGCCGTTATCATCCTTGGCCTGTCAGTACCAGCTGGTGCTCGCAGATTTAATAATAATAATAATAATAATAATGTCAATATTTATATTGTGCCAAATACACACTCGAAAGCATGCTTACAGCACTACCTTATTATCCCTGTCAATGGATCTGTGTGCCCTGATTTCCTTCTCAACTCCTTGGGGAGTATGCAACCCAAGTAGCCATTCAAGGTGCTACAAGGTTATCATTTGCATTTCCATCTCATCCTTTTGGGTTTACTGAAATATTCAGCACTACAGATGTTTTGGGTTTCCACCTGCCTTAACCTGACAAGCCATGATATAAGTGAAAGAATTTTTAAAGCTAACCCCAATTTAAAAGAATAAATAAATACGACATGATATCGGATAAGCCAACTAGCTAGACTTCTACTGTAGCTAGTTGGACTAGACGACTGAAAAACAAAACCAATCAACAAAAATATTTATTGTCACATTTGTTATGTTTTATAATCATATCTTTTGAGATAATCTGTCCAGCATTTGGAATCCACAACCAGCAGTATGAAACATGGCGTACCAGCCATGACCATATACCTGAAATACACAAAGAATAAACTAAAAAAACTTGTTATAACAGCCAGCAATAACTTTTGCATTATTCTCTCGCCTAATAGATTGTTTTATTGATTTACATTGCTGTTGGAATATTTCAACCATACATAACAATCAGCTGAGAGAAGGCTTGACATAAATTTAAGACATTGGTATAAACTGTTGATTCTGGATAAACAATATAATTATGTAATAATAGTACTTAATTATTTGATCATTCTGTAATGTGATATGCCTTTAAGTAATCCATGAAAGAGAAAACATGGTCCAATGGAATTGGATTAAACTATTTGCAATAAGTTATAGCTCGTGCAAATTTCCATATTTGTTTGCAACAATATCTACTGACTTTTCATGCTTTAGGACTTGCAATAAAGATGAAGCTGGGTCTACTTTGTGAAGCTTCTCCTTCTCTCGATCTTCAAAGAATATCTGACAATATAATAAAAGAAATTACAGGAAAATCCTGCATCATCACAGCAAAAATATTTATATATCCTGTTCCAGGATCCCAACAGGATTAAACAGGATACTGGCAGAACACTTTCATCTCAGTGCCCTGGCTTATTTTTGAGCATCCACGTTATGTTCCTTGGCATGGACACCTAACAGGACACCTAACCTTTTTTTGCTGTGCATTATAATAAACTATACAGATTATAAAGAACACTAAATAATAGAAATATTTCTAGAATAGAAGTACCTTAAATTAAGGAAAGCAATACAATAACATTAGTCTTGGACACATCCACAGGACTATCCAGTACGAAACAGTTACACGAAGTTAACTTTTCCAACTTTAGCTATAGGTTACACTGGTTAACGTGAGTTATGGTTACACAACAGTTACACCGTTTTGTATAGAAATGGGCAGGTTTGTTGCCATGGAGACTTATCAATGGTGACTATTTACCTCGATAGCCTCTGGTTGGTATTTTCTGTCCTTGTCCCAGTCAGGTGGTGGTACACTTGGGCCAAACATGTGAAACAAGTGGTCGAAAAGCCTGT
Source organism: Lepetodrilus schrolli (assembly GCA_032361225.1). NCBI lineage: Eukaryota > Metazoa > Mollusca > Gastropoda > Lepetellida > Lepetodrilidae > Lepetodrilus > Lepetodrilus schrolli. Next base: position 31,366 of record JAUTBT010048157.1, on the reverse strand, counting down.
GGAGTAAACACATTTGTCAGGTACAGTATTATGTATTCAACCAAGAAAGCTACGCGGGCAGATTATGATGCCATTCACTAAAATAACTACATTGTAAATATAGCCTAGAATAAAATATTGTGTGTATCTATTAGTTTTACATGTTGGAGAAGAACAATCTGGCTGAAACATTGTTTTCCATACAATTGCTTACAATAGTTTTCATTAAAATATTCAATAAAATCTGTCCGTGCATTCGCTTACACATCATTTTCATTAAAAGATTCGATGAAATCTGTCTGTCCATGCTCCGGGTAGAAGAACAGAACTGGCCAGAACATTGTATTGCTATCGTCCACGTGCACCCTAGCTCCTGAAGGATTGTGGGTCTCCAGACTGGAGAAGAGCAATGGGTTCAGTTTGGCAGTCTCAGCAGTCTTCTTCAGTCCCGCCAGTCTGATGCCGCGGTTCTGGAAGGAGCGGGCAGACAGAATTACGTAGACTTCAGTCTCAAAACAAGAAACTGCTTCTTTAAAAATGTACAAAATGTTTTATTTTAGTTTTATCTGTGTGTACAATTATATGTAAAATTAATTTCTTTGGAATAGCTTAAAAAATCTGAATCTGAAAAACATTAACTCACCTTATCACTTAACAATCGTACCTCACAATATAATAGCATAACAAGCATACCTCTATCAGTGCGATGAGCTTCTTGTCTTGTGCTTCTTCCTTACGATCCTGTGCTTCTTGTTTTCTGTCATCTCGCTCCTTGGCCCTCTAAGTGATAAAGGAATAACAGTTTTATGCATCTACGTTTCTGTAAACAGAGTAATAAGAATGGCAGTCTTCCATAGCAAATGCAGCTGTATATATTGCAGCTGGTACTGATAAACAGCTGTATATAGTACAGCTGGTACTGATGAACACAAGCTTACAACTGCACTGCCACAGTACAGATAACTTGCATACCATCCTGTTCATATCAGAAAGCTAACTTCGCAAACTTCAACATTTTATAGTCTCTGGGGCAGGTTCTCCCTAAATAGAAATAGCAAACAAACACTGACCTGATATTTGTCCGCTCTCGCCCTCGTATCTAGTAATTCTTCTTGATCTGGCTCAATCTGGGAGAGGTCAAGGTCATTTAACCCATCCGAGGATTCACAGAAAAAGAGAAGTGTAAAGATATGGGAAATTAATAAATTTGGTCACATACTGCATCCCCCAAGAACTGATGACAGAATTATTTTCCTCCGAGGTCTACAAGGATACCAGAAGGGCTGCATCAATCCATTTGATGGCATCAGGATATTTGTTCAGCTTCATGCAACACTCAACTCCTGCGGAAAGAAAACCAAAATACTTTGAGTGACATTAAGAATATTCTAGTCGATAACAACACCATTTCTACTGATAGTTCCTTCTCACATATTGGATGACATCCATTCATTAATGTTCTATATTGAAATCTGTTCTAGGGAACCTGATAAAAGGGTAGGGGCGTGGGGTCCCCAATCATGAAATAATATTGCAATAGCAATGCTAAATTGAAGAATGGAATACATTCGAATTTGAACTATCCTGCATTGTATCTTTTCATTTGGGCAACTATGATAATATTTACTCAATGTCATTTTGTGTAACAAACTGGTAAATCATAACCTGCCTCCAAGCTGCATAGCTGAAAACCTCTTAATATTCATATTATTTCTTTTTGCTGCATAACCCTCTCGATGCTGGAGAAGCCCTAAAGAACAGTGCCTCTGCCTAATCCAGCAGTGAGAGAGTTATTAAAGTGACACAAATAATGGTAACACTGTAGGGGAGGAAGGAAACAGAAACAGGTTTGAGGTCATCCATTGTAAATTACCACCCCAGATCAAAGATGATGTAATAGTACGATATCCTCAACATCTACCTCTTACAATGGCTTTCCAGTGGTCTGGTTGGAACTTCCTGGCAAATATACAGTCTCTTAATGCAGTTCTGAAGTTACCTGAAATACAACAATTACAATATTGTCAATAAATACTATAGAATCGATTCATTTGTCACATTCTGCCCATCAGGGATTCTTTCCATAAGCAGACAATATCAGGGATCTTTCCATGAGCAGACAATATCAGGGATTCTTTCCATGAGCAGACAATATCAGGGATTCTTTCCATGAGCAGACAATATCAGGGATCTTTCCATGAGCAGACAATATCAGGGATTCTGCCAATGAGCAGATAATATCAGGGATTCTGCCAATGAGCAGACAATATCAGGGATTCTGCCAATGAGCAGACAATATCAGGGATTCTGCCAATGAGTAGCAAGTGGTGGTTTGTGGGTATTGCACTGTTTGAGGACATTCAAATGCTGTACATATCTTTAGGTACCTAGTGCCTAAAATAGCAGCTTGGGTTGTATACTCCCCATGGAGTTAAGGAAATGAATGCATATTGATCCATTGACCGGGGTAATAATGTGCTATGAGAAAGCAATCGAGCATGGGTTTGGCACAATATAAATGATTACTACTATTATTATTATATTTTTTATTATTATTAATCCTGGGAGAAGAGTGACCAGGACCAATTTGAATCGACATTTGGTGCCATTTGTCACAGGAACATGCTGATCCTGGGATTTGATCCTGAGTTGCTGGATTACGAGTCCAATGCTTTACCGATGTAGCCAAAGTTGTTACGTACCGAGATGGTATTGTGATGCAGCCCTGTTTGTGTAGCACACTGCATTCAGCAGTCGGTCTGGACTCTTGCTGGTGATGGCTTCCGTGTAGTTCTCAATGGCAATGCGATACTTTTTCTTTTTGAAGTTGTCATTGCCATCTTCCTTGTAGCTGTCAGCACGAGCTGAAAACGACATGGATCACTATGAACAATATGAAGGAAATCACTGTAATCAGATATGCAAGATCACGAAAACATATTGATTTCCTTGAAATTCTTGAAGGAACTTCTCGCAAACATGCAGCGATCAGGGTTCGCCTGTATGAAATGGTGTAACTCTAAAAGCGTGGTTAGACTTGGCAGGCCTAAAAGTTACAAATTTTTCTAAGGAGCCAAATGGCTCCTGCAGATCCCAAAACACTTAAAATAAGAGAAATACTGCAAAATTAGGTCGCCATGGCTCCCAAATTAGTCGCTAAATTGAGCCCTGCTTGGAACATTAATGACAAAAAGAAAAATGTTCCAGATTTTGTTTTACCATAGCGGTGACACCAAGACTATATATATGGGGAGGGGTATGTGAAGGGTATCGAACTTTTGTGGGTGCCGATTGGCCAGCCAAATAAAAACGTCTCATTCATCATGGAAAAAAATTCACTTGCTGGGCCATCCCCAATGAATCCAGAAAGGGCAGAACATAAACCGCTCTATTGTTAAAGTGCGACTGCGTCTTTAGATAGCTGTACCTCTTATAGTAGCAATAATGTAGTCTATGGCTAAGCTTGGAGTTAAGGTTTCCTTACAGTTCGTACTGTCATTTCGTACTGGAGTGCCTTGGTCATAAAGAAACGTCAAACTGGCCCAATAACGGGGCTTGGATTATTAGCATTTAAAGATGAAGGTGTCTATTCAATTATTATATTACCTGTTGGGTTCTCACACTGATACTTCAATGCCATCAATCCTTCCACAGCTGGGTGCAGAGGTTTCGTCAAGTCAATTTCTTCCCCTGGGCCCAAGAAAGCAGGGTGACCCACAATCTCCTAACAACCAGGGCCCAACAAAGGATCAAATGTAATGATGAAACACATTTCTAATCGACCATGTCCAATACACAACAATATACATCAATAAATATATACTTTAGAAACAATGTATCATATGTTATATAATAATAATAAATAATAATAATAATTTACTAATAGTTCAAGTCATAATAATAATAATAATAGTATAATAGTATTAAGGTCATAGTTATTTGATTCCCTGGTTTAGGGATCCACCGACCCAATTTTTTTCCACCTTTGAAAATAAAAATAACTATTTTTATAAATTCTGCAGTTTAGAAAATTATAATAATAAATGGTGATGGAACAAGTCATATAAAGTTATAACTATCATTGGATGAAGTCCAGCAGGGAATGGTTGACATAAAGTTGAAGCTAATTTGATTGTTTACTGGGAAATATGCATAACAAGTCTAGCTATTTGAAAATAATTGTGCATTCAAATCTGAACAATTTATATATATTGGTGTTTATAGCAATTATTAACAATTATATTGATAAATTATATTTATTTTCTGCCATCCGACCATTCATAATCTATTATTATTTCTATATTGGACCCAACTGACTGCCCAAACTATCAAATTATATTTATTTTTACTTTCGACTGCCTTGGGCCAAAATTAACACAGAAAAATCTGTGAACCAGGGAATCAAATAACTAAGGCCCAAATAATAATAATAGTTATAAATTAATATTATAACAGATAAATATTAATATTATTAATAATAGTTTAATAGCCATAATAACAACAATAATATTTCAATAGTAATAATAATAATATGAATAAGAATACTTTAATATTATAATAACAGTTTACTACTAAGTTTATAGTAATACAATAATAATAATAATAATAATAATAAAAATAATAATAACAATAATAATAATAATAATAATAATAATAGGAACTGGTAATAGTATGCATAACAGCAGTCCATCCAATCGACCGTTAAGACATTCGCTGAGATCAGCCCACCATTACCTCATCCAACTTGGCAAGTTCTGCTGCTCGATCTTCCTCTGACTTGTCGCGATTCTTCACAATCAGCGTCTCGAGGTACTCCTCAAACTCGGCATCCAGCTGAGCAGCTAACTGCTTACGCTCCTCGTCTGTTCTCTGCCGCTTCTGTTTCAACCTGGCCTGACCACTCATCCTGTCTTACCTGCAAACAAGTATACCATCAAGTGACCGGATTTCGTTTTATTAAGGTCTGAAGTGAGCTGCGCATGATCTATTGAAATTATAATCTTAAACGTAAAGAACACTCACTTCTTCGTTCTTTTATCACAAAACACTGCTATTGCCTTGCTTAAATTTAATAATACACTGCCCCAAGCGAAGGCATAACGTCTGCAGCCATCACTCTGACGTATACCCCTTTCCGTGGTAAACGGTTCCAGGAACAAAATTCAACGATTTTTAGAAACTGTTTGGCAATATCCAAAAGCACAAATAAACCACAAACTAGTTCAAATAATGTCAATTTCCCTTAAATAGAACATAAATACGAGATGAAATCTGTAAAATGACACAAATACTAAAATATATTGAAAATGAAATTTTGTCTATTAAAAATACTACACGTCATTTTAATAAGACATTTTATGATGAATATGAAATTTCATTTGTCAAATTGACAAAATCAATATAAGAAATGGCTCAAACGGTTTAGTAAGTAGTACGAAAGCTAGGCTACTCCGAAATAGGGGCACTACACGGTACTTAAATTAACCATATTCATGCTGGAGTCGGCCCTAATTTGCCTAAAGAGCAGTGCTCATGTCTAATCCAAAGACGTAACACAAAGACTAATATTTATATATATATATATATATATATATGAATAAATAGGACAGTAATTCTACTGTTGTTTGCCCCTTTGATAGACATAGACACCACAACTTCTGGACACAGTTATTGAGTTAACAGCTGGTCAACACTTGGCTTTCTGAAAACATTGTCTAATTTATGTTCTATGCTTTATTTGATTATTTAAAATAATTAGTCAACATATATCGGTTAGAATAATATATACAATTACTTCACAATATGGGCATAATATATTATTAGTGGTTTATTCTTAGGAATATTTTACATAATGTTTATATATATAATAATAATATATAACAAATCTTTCCAGCTTCTGATCGAAATCTGGACCAACTAATAACTAAAGACATAACTATCAAGATCAGATATATATGACAACAGTACATTGTTGTATTATGCTTATTAACAAATGTGATACATTAGACGTGTATTTATTTTAACAAACCTTAACACGACCGTTTAATAAGGCTGTCTGATCTGCGATCACCGTGTTTACATACAAAAAGCGTGGTTCCTGAAAGGGAGGTAATACCTTTGGAGTACGGGGCGTGTCATCACAGTTGTCTCCCCTGTGCGCTTTAAATGCATACAATCACGGGTTTGTTTACATATTTCATGGTCAAACGTTTTTTTACATGAAAGTATGTACATTTGATGTGTCTACACAAATATATTGGGTAACCAGCTACATTTTCCGAATACCTAACTGGTTTTCAATATTTTCATATTTTTGTATATCTTTTTAGCTACGTAGCCTTATTGGTACCAGTAATCGTGAAAGGTTATTTTGACCGTGTTCAATTATTAGAGTTATCCCCCTTAGGATATTATACTATAGAAAATTGAGATAATACAATACATTACCAACAGATTATTCGAGTTGTACCGGAAATGTAAACTGCAATGGAATTTTACCTATCCTACAGCGGTGAAACGATATTTTGAGATACAAACAGGATTATATGTATGCTAAGTGCTTGTACTTTGCATTTTAAATTCCAATTCAGTCAAAACGTGTCTGGTATGCGCGCGTTAATAGGTTTTATGTGCGCATCAATGTTAATTACGTTAATTATCAGTTTATAATATTCGATCCATGGCAAAATAATTTCCAACTTGCAGTTTCTACAGTTTCAGAAATGTTGGCAAGCATACATCGAGAGCGATCGTCATGACGTCACAGTGATCTATGAGGTCACAACTGGTAAGTACGGCCAAACCGGCCTACGACTTTTTCCAGGCAAACAAACGCTTTGATTGAATTTAGACATGTTCACGTACAGTAACATGACGGTAGGATAAATTCGTTGTCAACTCGCTCTCAATAGGGGTAAATCATCCCATGTACCCCTACTCTTGACGAGTTGACAACTTATATTATATAGGTCTAATCTAATTCGTTCCAGGTCAATTGCTTGATAATAAGTTTGCTTTCAGATCTGGTGTCATCCTGCCGTGATCATAAATGAATTAAAATAGACCAAGATCAATATTTTATTAAATTGACATTGTGACAATTATAAAAAATACATGTATATGGTGTAAAACAGTGACGCACGCATACTGTGTTGTATGTTGATAACTTTGTGATTGTAGAATTATTCCCACATTGGAAGTGGTTTCATAGATAGCTAGATAGCTAGATGATCGAATGGATGAATGGATGGATATATAAAGAATGATATATATAGATAGGTGATAGAGATAGAACGACAGATGGATGGATGGATGGATAGCGTATTTCATACATCACTGCTTCCATGATTTATATGCAAAAATACATTTGCATGACCTTCGGGCCACGTGTAAATTTACCTACGTGTGTATATGCGTTCGCATGACATGTATGACACACGTGTGTATATTTATACACGTTTATATATCTGCACACCTATGCAAAAGCATGCATGTGAATGGGGGATAATATGATAAATATGTTACCGGACTTTGGTGTGATGGTGCCAAGGATTGTACACCGATCCACCTCTCTAACCACTGCCATGCAGAGGCCTGTTTCGTATTCTCTGTCAATGGCTTTACACTAACTTCCAACATTGGAATATAGTATATCCTACTTCACACTTGCATACTAGCAACTAACACATCGTCTGTATCAAGGCCACAAGCCTCTATCCTGCAATTCACGTATATAGTTTAGGATTATCTTTGCTTTCATGAGATTCACCCCTCTACCAAAATGTTGTCCGTCAAAGCTCATCATCCCCTCTGTCATATTGACACTGTTAAAGACAGGTATACTTCTATACCACAAGTACCGCTCCATCTTAGCGTTAAATAGTTTCACCCGATCGAGAGATTGACTCTGAAGAATTGGCGACTTTAATATCCCAGTGGCGTGTGGTGCCGCCCAGAGCAGTTTGGGCCATTGCGACTGTTTATAGTGAAGTGCGTGGACAAGAGGTTCTATATAGGTGTTAATAACGTCAGCGGTGTTGAAGCTATCGTGGATACCTATACCGAAAACCGCTAATGATTTAGGTATGATTTCTTGTAGGACTTCTCTCTGGAATGATGTGGCCAAGGAAACTTTGAACACTTCAGTAAACGTCAGGCGTACTTTCCCATCACAGGCAGTCATCTGTTTGTTCAGATGTAACCGACACAACTTCTCTGTAAACATCAGAAGACCCTCACATTGACTGCGGACTTCTGAAATGTCAGACAGAATCTAGATTAAAATTAAGAATGAATGCTCTAGATACTTTAATGTTCTCAGAAGCAATAAAAATATATAAGTAGAGCCCTCTTTCTGATTCAGTATTCAAATGTGACAATAACCAAAATTTCATTGAGTTGTTCTTAAATAGTATGTTATACCTGTAGGTGTGCCTGGAATCAGAGCTCCATACTTCACGTCCCCTGTCACCAACAGTAGCATTGCCGTGTAAAAATGCCGGACAAGGGAATCACCATAGAATCTAATGGTGCTGCCCCTCAGGATTCTACATACGTGCTGTTGACTGACTTCCGGAACTGCGCACCTGTTGTCAGACGGACTCCACGTGGCATACTCGGCGTGTCTCTGAACACGCAAGTCAAAACATCCTTTGCAGACACACGCGGAAATGTTTCTGGATTCGCATCTGTTATGGTAGCAGCAAGGAGTTTCTCCGCGGGGATTACATAATGCCCTGAGGTACCTGGATATGGGAGTGCGTGTGTACGTTACATCCCCACATCGACCATCTGGACGTTGGTACCCAGGAGGGATGTTCAGCTGTTTGTGCACATGTGTTAAGAAGTTACTGATTTCTTCATCTTCCAACTTCGTAAGTGGCCGTGTTAGCCACCGTCCCCGTGTCATGTCACTTAGTACTCCTGGACACTGAGTTGGACCTGCTCGAAACGTCTCGGAATATGCATCGAAATTGATGACATCGTATGATGTGCCCGTTTCTTTGTATATATGAAATACTTCAAGGATAATTATTCCAAAAAATACTGTTGCACCTAGTATTTTGATTGTCCATTGCATGATTGCCAGAACCTTTAAAAGCAATAATACAAATTAGACAAAGCATGTAATGTAAAACAGAAACACACTGACGGTGTTTGCTTGGCATTTAAACTTGCATTGGTATTAAGATTATATTTCCATACAAAATGTAATTAAAAAAGAATATTTCTACATAATAGTAGCGTACTAATTAGGGAAAATAACATACCATAATGATATGACAACAATGCTGTTCTAAATATAGATGGACCCGCCATTTTATTGCGAAATAAATCTGAAGAAAGAAAGGTTTATTTCACTCATTATTCGTTGCTTTATTTATTTATTTTTTAGCTTGAGTTCTACTTTTTTGAGTGAAATATATTACCTTCACACTCAGGATATGTTGCTTGTACCGCCCTGGCATTGCTTACCTATACAAGCCATTATTCGTATACATGTATATTGTAATCAATCATGATAAGCGCTACACATGCATAATTACAACATAATTAGGTTTAACATTAATGCAGGCATGAATTGGCTACATGGTAAGTAGGACGAGGATACATAGAGAAAAAAGTGTTTCAAGTGGATTTTACGATACGAATAATTTCAATTTAATTTTTACCGAGCGAGAGCTTTAGAAAGCCTTTAGGCATGCAATTAACACGTGCATATGATACTGGCATACTGGCAAGCGACCAGTTATCGCCGCTATGAGCGCTCCCGCGATTGATTTGGATTACAGTATTTCAAAAATAAAAAACACTAGCCCATCATGGACAGTGGGTGTTAGTGTATATATGGGCTGTTTCACAACCAGTGTGCCCTTTTGAAATTTTGCATAAAATTAGTTATAATGTATCATTTGCAGCTGCAGGTTACACTTTAACATTGATTTCTAACTCAGCTATGGTTGATTAAACTACAATAGCAGTTTATTTGATGAAAAACTTACCATAAAACGGCCACATATTTTTTACATTTTTGTGTCTCATTTCTTAAAACAACACTTTCATACACCCAGTAAAAACAATGAGCTGGTCTCAGTGAGTATTGCGATCGTGATTTGAAAAGCTTGAAGGGATGTGTGATTATTAAACAGAATGTTTTCAATCTGAACCTAATTAAATCATGAAAATGTGTATTATGCAATCAAGAAATGTTTTCCGTCAAAAGTGTCGTCTCCGGAATTGTTATGACATTATTATTTTTTCCTTAGATGAGAACCGGTTGGTGTGAATTATATTATTTTAACTTCAATCATACCTGTGTGTTACATAACGCTTTTCTCTCTCAGTAAATTCATTAGTAAAACAATTACCTAACATTATACGAATAGGTGTGCCTATCTCCACCAATTTGTTGAGTAATTCATTTATTAAGGATTGACCGCAATATTTTTGTATTTTCATCGAGGTATGAACAGAAAAATCGATTTGCAAACTTTTGTATGAAGCTCTGCGTGGATTCATATTCTGCACATCGGTTTTTCTGTTCATACCTCGATAAACATAAAAATATTGCATCAATCCTTAAATAGTATCCCAAACTGCTGATATGTTACATATAAAACTACACAAAGCAATGAACAGCGCAGATAACTAAAACAAATATTCATTCTACCATTATTCGAGGATATTATCGATACTGATTGTTCATCTTGTATATAAATTAGGTCTAATTTGAAGTGAATAATCTACAGTACCTCTAATATTCAAAGGCATCAGCTAAAAAATAACACTTTCTCTCTAGAGATTACAGGAAACAGCGTGCATACATAGTCTTCAAAATTTACAGGACCAATCCTCCAGAGCCAACTAACAAGACATAATAATTATACTTTATATCACTATAGACAACAGTGCAAAAATGACATTTTCTTTCGGCAGGGTCACGAAAACGCAATTCATTTTGCCCACATTAAACAAACCGTCCAGGAACATCCGTCGGTGCAAAGAAAATCGCATCTCTTTATGCCTGCATCATAGGTCAATAATTTACATAGGTCAATAATTTAACTACAAATTATCTGAAAAGCATAATTTGTCTCCGAAGTCCAACTCTTCTACCACTGCGCTACCACCCGCCCCTAATGGTATTGAACAAGTAAAACAAAAATAGTAATTAGTATTGCACATTTTAGGCATTGGATATGATGAAAACATTATTTCTAAATATTATTCATTGTGAACATAACTTGCTATTTGGCTTTAGTAATGCGAACATTGGATAAGGAGTCGTGTAATATAAATAGTTAAAAATGTTAACATTCTCAGCTGCTTTACGAATTTGCATGTCAGTTTGGAGACGAAAGGCTGAACAACGTATCTAGTCGGCTGAAATAATTCCTTGGCACTGGCTACGTGATTGTCAAACCATCTTGAGAGCAGGCTGCATTCGATAATGTATCTATTTTTCTGTGTAGTATTACAAATACTCTGAGACCTGACCATTGTCCATATATGCACTATATTTATGGAATGTTTAACTAATTATTTTTATACAGTTTATACATTCAATATTCGGTAATAAAAGTAGAATTCGTTAATTAACTGATTGATTGATTAATTGATTGAAATGTTGCATATTTCACTCATATGCAACGATTAATGTTATCAACTCATGTTGACATATGCCCCACATGTATTTATATCAAGACACTCGGGTCAGAAATTAGCAATACGCAATAGTCTATTTAGGAGATAAATATATGGAGTTTTCAAATTTGCGGGTGTTATTGAAATTCGACAATGGAAATTTTCATTTGAACCCGACCCCTTTAGATGGACACCGATTTCGGATACAGAGTATAGTGATCCGGTCGAAATCGTTCGTTCACAGAGGCATTATTGATGACAAAACATCTCTAGTTATAATGCGATAAATCCGTAAAACACGAATTCTCGAACATAGATATCGTTCGAAAAATGGTAACCGGACGATACTATGCCGAAATCTAGAAAGTTGTTAAGCCGTGTCCACACACGTCTTAAACTGGGTTGAAACGGCCTTAAACCGACTTGAATGACGATCCGAATTAACTGTTCACACTACAGGCATTTCAAACCACTTTCACACCAGTTTACTCACACCACATCTTAATCCGGTTTGACCGTCGATTCGGATTGAACGGAAATCACTAGCCAGAATGATGTTCGACGTGCACATAATTTCGCCTTGAAACCTTTTTCACGTGAAAGTTGCTTGAGTAAGTACGATTTCAGACCGGTTTGAGAGACAGTGTGAATGTATGTTCTCAAATCGGTTTGAATCGAATCGAAATCCCAAATTTGAATTGAGGAATTCGATTTGAAAGTGGTATCAGTGTGAACACAGCTTTAGTCTTTGGTATATTTTAGTTTCTTTCGAACAAAACAAATACTAGACTGCTATACCCATAATTTGGAAAACATGGGGAACCAAAACTTGAAAAACAAATATATAAATGTGGTCCAACATTATATGGGCTATTTGAATATATGAAAGAAACATACCTGTGACCATGCTTTGGAAGAACGACACTGTATTCAGAACCACTTCGAATGGATTCGTGAATGCTCTGGTAATCTGGTAAAGCCGGATCAATACAATACAATCTTCCAATACAATTTATGCCCCGACGGACCATTCATTGCAACGAGATATGCTGTCGGCTAACTATTCAATACACCAAGCCCCTTAATGCATGTATAGGCCTATGTATAGCTACTCTTATATTTACCTAGAAGAGGCATCATGGCTCATTGTCATGTGGTAGTGGTAGGAAGTCACTAGGTAACCAGGATGGAATGTTTTTCATACGTGGCACATTTATCTGTTTTATCATATTAGAACAGTTTTAAAACTGCTATACTTTATGTAATGATTCTCTCCGCCTGGAATCTGAGAACGAGAAGTCCGGTGTATACGACGAGTACACTTTATTATGAGACGGAATGTTTACATATAATACAACACACACTGGTATATTATTACGAGACGGAATGTTTACATATAATACAACACACTGGTATATTATGAGACGGAATGTCTTCGTAAAAAGTGTACCCGTTTATATAAGACCTGAATTTATAACGACTTCATATTTGTCCTCAAGGTAGCGTCATTTGCCTGACAAATAGTCCCGCATGACTACACTTCAATGATTAATTAACCACGAGAATGTATAGCGCATTGTCCTTTATTTCTGTCTTAATTGAGGTTCTTACCTCGTGTCAAGATGATTTGGCATTTACTGATTAATTACAACTTGCCCTCTGGATTAACCGTCTTCGTATTTGATATATACAACGGTTACAATATTTACACTGTTACAATATTGTCACAGTTTGAAAGTGTGATTATTATTAATTAAACTCAATATGAATGATTGGGATGACTTCTTTAGTAATACACAACTACATGAATAACATATACACGGACAGTAGGCGTCAAGTCCATTGCCATAATTGTGTGTACGTGTGCGCCATCTAACAACTAACTGAATCTAACGTGATAGCTACATGATTCCAATCGCTGCCAGTATCAGATTCTAACAATAGTATGTCTTACAGTTTAAAGATCGCGTCATCCTAGAAGACGTTTTCCATTGATAGACAGCTAGTATAATATGCATTTTAAGATTCAGAACACGGGGGCATACCACAGTTTCTTTCCACTATCATTTATCGTATAAATCAGCTTAGTTCGAGAGGCTGTTGTTGCTAAACTATTCAATCAGCATGCACTAGTATGACAGGAGGTATTAAGGCGACTAGCGTCATGTATTAATGTAGGCTTAAGTAATAAGATAGGTAAGATTTACAATGTATATGATGTCGAGATGTACGAGGTACGACAGAAACTAGGAGGTTGGAAAAGTGAGGTCGTACACTGCCCGACAAATAAAGTCCGAAGCATCAGAACCTCGTTGTCTTCACTGGACCCACAGCTGTACCATATCCCCGCAATCAGCGCCCGTACACAACACCATAAAGGCCATACAAGGTACCAAAGTAACGCTAAATTATACTGGCCCCGGGACACTAACTTTACACCCACTTATTCGTATAAACAGTAAAATAGAGGGGGGTCAATCACGTCTGATTTTGGCAAAATGCTGTGAAAGACAAGCAGTGGAAATCGACAATTCACATGGCTGGAATGCACCAGCAATATTGACCTAACAACTGCACATTGCTAATGCAGACGCCTTCCTATCATACAGGTGTAGTGATATAAATTTAGACTGCAATTAAACTGCGTGGAACCTACTTCATTTGGAACACAATACCATGCATATTACTTAACATACAAAGATACCAGGGCACAGACAATGGAACGTATGCAAAATCTACTTTTTCTACAGACTACTTGGCCACCGTTTACAGTGATAAACTGTGCGATGCCCCCCCTATGCCACCCTCTGTATTGCTACATGGACAGGAAGTTGTAGTGCTATTAGATGCAAGCTTTATGCCTGGCTGCACTGTTTGTGTTGTAGATCTGTACCGTATGTGTGGGGACTCTGTTAAAGAGGCCGAAGAATTCCAGATGCACACCAGTTTTTCCCAATCCCTCCTAAATGACCACTTCCAATCGTCACAGATGTCAGAACACGGCTTAATACAGGTTTGTGAAACTTGCCTCATTACATATGTGACCAGGGCAGGAAGTAGTGCAATAGTAGAACATTGGACTTGAAGATAAAGGCCCCAGGTTCAAATCCAGTTCCAGGAACTCAGCATCAATGTTTGCAAAAGTTACCTTTCCGACGCGATCATGATAGGATGTGCTGTCTGTACCGTGTCAATGCTGATATCATCCTTGGTCTGTCGGTTCCAGCCAGTACTTGCAGGTTTACTGCAACATTCAGCACTACGTATGATGCTGGTTTCTTCTTGCCCTAAACTGACAAACATATAAGTGAAAGAATATTGAAAGTGGTTCTAAACACCAATTCAAAAATAGAACAATATTTTTTTTTAAACATGTGAGACTATGACTTACCACTTATGTGAGCATTTATAAATCACGAGTATCATGGTATGTTGTTTTTTACATTATTAATTTTGTATATATCAATGAAGGTTTGAACAGTTATAGTCCATTTCATTCATTCATTGAACATTCCCAGAAGTATGTTGACTGACAAGTTTCTTGTTACAGTGGACTGATGGACAGTGTCCGTTTCATTTGAGCCGGTCTGGCGTGGGGTCCAGTGGCATGCTGTGAAGACTGACCGGCGGTCTCCAGTCGAACTGGATGGTGATAACATTCAGCACATCGGACCGGGCCTCAGCACCCCTCTGTCAGCAGTGGTCGTGGCAACACTACACACTGCTTAGGTCCTCCAAACTGTGCTTAAAACACATTATGGCAGCAGAAAGGAAACCTGAACGTGACCAATGTTCGAGCTTCTGGTTTGGGCTCTCCAAATGTTCTGTGCTGAGCGGAGAGCAAATGTTGTGATGTGAAACAATCTCCAAGTGAAGACTCAGGAAATATATGACAAGAATTGTTCTACATATTGTAGTAACAGTGAGCTTCAGCTACAAGTACCTGAATACTGACTCCATGCCAACAGCGATCTGTGTCCATTGTGGCGAACATGAAGAAATGGTGAAATATCGGTGATGAGCCCAAAGTGATAGGAATATTAAAGCTTAAATCTTCATTGGACCCAAATGCAGTAGGAAATTTCACCAACAAATTATTCCCACTCTACCAACAGCACTTCATTCTAGCTGCTGTACATTCATATTGTAGTCTGGTGTGAATATACAGCAGCTAGAATTAAGTACTGTTGGTATATTCACATTGTAGTCTGGTGTGTGGGTGGTAGCGCAATGGTAGAACATTGGACTTTGGCACCAAAGGTGCCGGGTTAGGTTCAAATCCCGCCTCAGGAGCCCGGCATCAATGTTCATGAAAGTTACCTTTCTGATGCAGTATTGATAGGATGCGCTGTCTGTATCAGCCTGTGCTCGCAGACGTTGCGGGTTTCATGCCCTAAACTGACAAGCCATAATATAAGTGAAAGTATCTTGAAAGCGGCTCTAAACCCCAATTTAATAATAATAAATGGTCTGGTGTGAAAATTATGACAAATGCAGTTTTGGTGCATTAATTTGTTGGTATTTTTATCACTTTGGACTTGTGTCTGTCTTTCATTAAATCAGGGAGGTAACTCTGTAATGACTAGGTCAATTGAAGCCACAAGAGTTGTCCCAGCTGAGAAGGGCAGGTCCCTTTCTTTCCACCAAGAAACCCTGTCATCTATCCTTTAATGTTTTCATGTGTCTATGTGCTCACTTATGATTTGTAGGACTTCAGAATGAAGCTGTGTGCAAGCAGTGTTCTCTCTTCCACTCCCCCTCATCTGTTTTTATCCCATGATCAACTGAGAAAAAATTTGTGTTTGCGAACACAACCTATTAGGCTAGGAGCTGAGTAGACCTACCATGCACCCTTTCTTTCCCTCCCCCCCCCTCCCTCCGGCAATTTTTCATGGGTACCAAAATTTTCAGTAGAGTCCACTCTATCAGAAAAATTATGTTCCTACGAAAAACATTCATTTGAAAATGGTCAAATGGAGCTGTTTCCATGGTAACATACCAACAATTAGGGACCAGCATGTAAAACAGTTAACTGACTATATCTCATACACTTTTTAAGATAGAGATGTGGAATTGGTACCAAAATAGAGCTTATGCATTGTGCATTAACATGTCAAATTTATAACTGTGGAAAGTAAAAGAAAACTATATTTGAGTATAGAAATGCACCGATGTGCGAGTCAATGTATTTCAGAGTTGACCATTTCATGTAATTTATGATGTTCCTTGTTACAATAAATCATTAAATTATACAAGTAATAATTATATTCGAATTGTAGTGATCCAGAACATTGGAATAGACCCCAAATTAATGTTACTTGTACTAATACTATAGGAGTTATAGTCCTTGTAATGATTTCGTTGTTTTTGTTTCTGGCAGCTATATTAAAATGTTATGCTAATGTTGAGGTAAAATGACATCCATAATCATTCCAATAGATTCCCCATGCTTAAAAACCTGGGTATAGAACCAAAATTAATTTATCTAGGACAAATACGTAATGAGTTATGGTATTATTATTGATTTTTAGTGCGTTTGGTGGCCATATTGGATTTTAAATATTGCCAATGGACACAATTTTGTACACCCTGTGAAATACATTGACTTGCATTTATAAACAAGATAATTCTAGTCCATTTCCAATTTACTAGTGTATATAATTTACTCGTGTACTAATGTAATGGAAGGAATTGGCGTACATCTTTGTATGTGTTCCTATGGAAACGACTGAAATTCCAACATACATATTTTACCGTACTAAATTTGGTAGTACAACAATCCCCTTTGATTATATAACACATTGGTGTATTTCTATACTCAAATATAGCTTTCCTTTAGTTTTCACAGAGTTTTAAATTCAACATGTTATGGATTTGTTTACAAAATTCTGCATTTATGTAAAAAATAATTAATATAGAAATGAAATATTTTCTATTTCAGTAATACCATATCATATAGTAATGCACTCACTATACATAGGCTCCATTTTTGTAAAAATGTCATGTTTCTACCTCCAAAACTGAGTGAGATATGGTCAATTTACTGTTTTCCCATGCCGGTCTCTATTTTGTATATGTTGCCATGGAAATGTCTCTAGTACCAGTTTACTCATGTTTTAAAGTAATAAATTTGATATTACAATACTATTCTTTGATTGTAGAACACATTGGTGTATTGCTTTACTTGAATATACCACTAGTGTGGTTTCCATGATGTTTGAAAGTGGTTAATGATTTAATAAAAAATTAATAAATATACAAATTAACTATATACAATATAGCATATCAAATCTTAATGCAAAATGCATAAGCTCCATCTTGGTACCAATTCCTCATCTCTATCTTTAAAAGTGTGTGAGATATAGTCAAATAACCTTTCTACATGCTGGTCCTAATTTTTGGCATATTACCATGGAAACCGCTCCATTTGACCACTTTCAAATGAACTTTGAAGTGGACTCTACTGAACATTTGAAGTGGACTCTACTGAACATTTTTGTACCCATGAAAAATTGTCCTGGAGGGGGGTGCATGGTAGGTCTACTCCGCTCCCGGCCTATATATTCTTTAACATTTTTAGCATATAATTAATTTTATTTTTATCTACTATCATGATCATCACGCATGATTTATAGAAATATCTTCACGGTTTAAATGGAGAAAACAATGACATTTTTTTACCTTAAATATTTTAGCATACTGATGTATTTGCACTATCATGACAGAAGCAAAGCTATATTGGTAGGGCTTATGATTATTGTTCTTAGTTGTCTTTTCAAACATTTTTAGCATTCATCAGAATTCTGTGAAAAGGAATAATCCATTTCAATTTATGCTCTATTTCTCAACAAACGTAAGAGGTTGATATTGTGTGATTATTGTACAATCCCACAGAATGTACCTTAAAATGTATACATTGAAATTATAGCCCAAAAGTAATGTATTCATTATTGGAATGTGCCTCATTATGGAATATCTATTCATGCAATCTACATGAGACATGTGGTGTTAGAAATCTGTAGGATACTGTATCTGGTAATCAGTTCTCATCAATATTGGAATATGTGACTGGAATAGGAATATCGCCTTGTTCAACCATTCTGGTATTTGGCAATGCAATCCTTCTTGAGGTTGGCTTCTGGACTAATATGCAGAAACTATTACATCATAATACAAATTTCACTTCGGTTAAATCGTGAAGTCTCGTTCATTGTTGGAGAATGTAAGCTGTTTTAACTTTAAATTGTTTCTGTGGGAGCATGTGATTCTTCAGTATATAATATAACAACATGCTTCTATCTTTTTATCTTGGTATTATGTTCCACTGGAATACAGTATTTGGCATTTAGCATTAATCTTGTATTTAAATATATTGTCCACAGTCAAGGGCATGGCATCATAGCATTTCTGTTAAAATTGCTAGTTTATTTTGAGGTTTTGAAATTTGGTTGCAACCAAATCATATTCATTTGTTTTAAAATTGACTATTCACACAAAATGCATTAAAAGCATACAATCACAGACATTTATACACACTTTGGACTAGTTCTTAGCTGCAACTGCAAAGTACATTCACTTGACTACATGAAATCGTGTTTATACTTCCAATAACCTTTTCACCTCGGTATGGTAGACAAGAATTCCACTGCAACCCCGATAGCCAATATAAACCAGTATAAACTTTTGGTAAAACAACCTGAATATGATCGTAATCTGTTTTTGCTTCATTATATTAATACAAGGGGACATAACTCAAAGTGGTATTACTCTAAGGGGGAAACACCTAAACTTACCTCGATTTTGTATTCATTAAGTGACTAGATGAGCATTATTGTATTTGTTGTTCTTATATAAAAAAAATACATAAATTATGAAAATATTGAAAACCAGTGAACATGTGGAAAATGTATCTTGTTGCCTAATATACTTGTGTAGGCAATTCAAATGTACATACTTTCAGGTAAAAATAAGTTTGACCATGAAATATATCAACAAACAGTGATTGTATGCCTTTAAGACCAATATTATTCATATCAATCAAGTGTAGATTAAATGAAGCATTGTAAAATCTGCATAATGTTCCTGTGTATTGCTCAATTTTGTCCACAAGACCAGAGCATGTGTCAAACCAGCTTGTCTTAACTAGTTACTGCAGAATCTTTTCATCTCACATTCACCAGACAGTGGCCATTCAAATGTTCAATGGAGTGTCAGTGTTCATTTTCCCAAGTAATCAAAGGTCGTTTCAGTTTTTAAAACTTTGTGGCTATATGTGAAACTATTTAGTCTGGAGGATGATATTCTAAAAGGTGATAAATAGACCTCTTCCCACTCCAATAGCACTACTGAAATAATATGCTATTTTGAGCATTATTTGCTTGGTCCATAAATTTGCATAAAGTTGAATATTTAGTTGAGCAGCAATACAGCCAAGTGAAATCAGTATTTTTAGACTGGATGACTAAAATAGTTTATGGTGACCTAGTTTTGATTTGCTTATTTGGCAATCTGGAATGTAGCAGTTATTGTGCTATTACCGTAGTTACTGTATCCAATGTATCAACAGCAAGGTCATGGACACTGGCAGTAGTATCCATGTAGTAGGTGAGCTACAGCCAAGTTAGATCTTTATCATTTTAAAAATCAGTTACATTTTCCAGAACCCTTCACTTGCTAATCCATAATTGTGTTTCTGTGATTATGAATGGAAAATAAAATGAGAACACTGAATACTATAACTAACCTATAGACAAATTTGTGTTGATATGAATTAAGCTACAAGTCTGTAATATGTGGTTAGCTTTTTAGATATATTTTTTACTTTGCAAATCATCCATCTGTTCTGTTCTATGTCTGTGTCATCTTTTACACATTTATGTTGTGTTGGTATAGACATTGTTATCAATTCCCCCTGTGTTTAGACAAACTGTCAGAACATGCAGAAGTGTATTATTACTAAGTAGACAAATTTAATAATTAAATAATTACCCAGGAAATCCATTTTGAAACCTAAATGTACTAAATAACGTATTTCACAAGATGAAAATACTTTTACTATCTTGATCTGTAATTTAAGAAGCATGAGGAAGCATAACCATGTTAAAGGGATACAATCGTAGTTTGTTGTCGTTTTGGGCCGAATTGGAGTTTAAAATGCAAAGCACATGCACTTAGCATACATATAATGACTTTTTTTACCTCCAAATATCTTTTCACCGCTGTATGAAAGGTAAAATTCCACTGCAGTTTACATATCAGGTAAAACCTGAATAATCAGTTGGTAATGTACTGTAATCTCTCCTTTTTATAGTCTAATAGACTAAGGGGATAACTCTCATCATTGAACACGGTCAAAATAACTTTTCACGACTACTGGTACCAATAAAGCTATGTAGCTATAATAAATATAAAAAAAATATATATAAATGAAAATGTTGAAAACCAGTGGGATATGCGGAAAATGTAGCTGGTTACACAATATACTTGTGTAGATACATCAAATGTACATACCGGTACTTGCATTTAAAACTACGTTTGACCATGAAATATGTAAACAAATTTGTGATTGTATGGCTTTAATACAAGTTCTAATGTGATGAACACATTTTAAAACTACACTTTCAAGGATTCCAAGAAAACTTAGTTTTAACTCTAATCCTGATAGGGATATACATATAGGTAGATAGATACCTACCTACCTATGTTTTAGGCCTGCAAGGTAATCTAAAGAACACGGTCTGAATCTAACCTCTTGGACTGGACTATATCTTAGTGCTTTTGCGATGATAATCGAAAATCGGTTATTTACCCTTTAGCGACGCGACAATCGATTGTCGTGAATAATACAGTGCGTGAGGCATTTACGGATCGTGGTATTCCGGCACTCGGCTAACCTATGGGACTGGCTCACAGTGGAAATAGTCCCGTGGTCACAGGGGAGAACCGCGGGTAATTGTAGTTACCCACATCCAACGTGGCGGAAGCAACACAACCGGCGTGAATTCTCGGGTTTAACGGTTACTTTTACATATCTATTTACCGAAACTTCGATATATATAAAATATGCATTTTTGAATCGTAAAGGTTTGGAAAATCGCGTGTGATGCGAGTAACTGAGTGTCAATATCACGAGGATGCGGGTATCTGTTATGATAAGATGAGGGTAACGGGTAGATGCAGAATGTTAAATTTACAAATATGTTGTCTATGAAACAAAATAAAGCAATGTTTGATTACTGTCCGACGTTGCTCTACTTCGGTGATCAGACGAGAACCGGTGTGTTCAGTGTGGACGATAAATAGTAGAAAAATAAATAGTTGGCATATAGTTGCCCACATCTGTTAAAACTGAGTATTCCGTTACCTGCAGTTGCTCGCATCACACGCAATTTTCTATGCTCGATATGTCATTCCCAAATTATTATTTAAAAAATCATTCAAAAACTGTACAATGAATAAATGCTTACATTATATTATCTTGAAGTTTCGGTAAATAGACGTAAGAAAAATACCCGTTAAACCGGAAAAATCAAATACTTTCAATTTGAGCCCGCCACCTTGGATGCGAGTAACTGCAGTTACCCGCATGCGGTTCTCCCCAGTGATTGGTATTCCGGGTAACGCTCTCATTTACTCACAATAATGCAGAAACCAGCTGATGTCGGGCTACCATGTTACAGCGTAAAGTTAGGGATTTCTCAGCATTGCTAATGCGCCTGCTACATTAATTGTATGCCCAACGTTTGGGAGTACTTTCCACAATATTAAGACAATATAAATGAGAAATACAGTTCCTAACATGAACGAAAATTATTTGCCAGTATTGTTCAGTTTTCGATTATTGCACACTTAATTTGATTACGTTTTGTGTCTTATTAATCATGTTTTGTGGGTTATTAATCATGTTAGACACTGTTTTAAGAATGGATGGCATGCATTCTTTCAATTTATAGATAATACATCGATTGTTTAGCAAGATAGATCGATGTAGTGGTTATTGGCCAAAGGGTTTAGGCTAATTTTATTCCAGGAAATGACAGCCTTGTGCTTTCAAAGAAATAAACACTTTTCGTGCTTTTGGGGAAACTCTTTAGTGTATTAAACATTTGTGGATAAATAAGCAGGGAATAATACAACTGGGATTCAAATAATGCACCAGGATATGCAAAACATGCTTTAAAAACACTACGTATTTACCATTTTATTTATTCATATCTAACCGATTATGCAACCGATTATTGATCGGTTGGGTCCATCCGACAGTAACCGATGATCGATTCCGAAATCCCCCAACTGATTCCCAACACTAGTTGTATAAATTAACCTAGTTAATACCATTACCATAGGGCAATTCAAGCTGCTGCTATCCTCACTTATGAATTAATCGCTGTCCCTGTAGTACAGGGCAATTCTTGCTTTTTGCAGCAGCAAGAATAAAACAATATTGAAACTTTGGAAAAAGCGGCAGACCTTTTGGTCTAAGAGCCATATTACTACATGCATATGAAATCGAATTTTACAAGTGAGTATTTCGCTTTCATTTAAATCTTAGACTGACAAATTGGAATTGTTGTTACTGTGTTATCGTCTTCGTTGTTGGCCGTGTTCATCTAATTCAAACAACATCACTGCGATAAGTTGGTGTAACGTGTAGGAGTGCTTTGTATATAGGTAATTTTTATGTATTTTACAATCAAATGAAGTTTATAAAAACACGTGTTTTTTTGTTGTTTGTTTGAAGAAAAGACCGAGGTGTTTTGTTGTTGTTTTGGAGGGGGGGTGGGGGGCATTTTCATAAATCTTTCGTATACCGTAATAAATGTAATACTAGCCATACGTATTTAAATGGAGGTGTTGCGACGTGGTTTTATAAGGAAACAGCACTCTAAAACGTTGGACTGTTTGTATTTATTTTGTCAGTTGGCCGTTTCCGGAGTGCGTATTCTACTAGCTACATTACTAGAAATGTTTCATAGAACGATCGTAACTTGCCACGTGATCCAAAAATGTAGAAGTATGAATAAATCCGAAAACGACTTGATGAAATTATAGATTAATTGACGTTGGTCATTAGTTATCAGGGTATCCTCTCGCGAAGCTCTATCCGATAGCTAAGACACTGCAAAGAGAGCTCTGTGGTCTCTTAGCGGATAAGAAAGCTTTGTGGAAGGATACCAGTATCACGGGGTCTATGTTACAGCGTAAAGTGATTCTTTAAGATTAATGTACATGATTTGTTAAGATACTTAACGGATTTGTTGGGAGTGCTGATGCGACTAAATGGACCAAAATGGTAATGTTGCTTGCTATTTGGGGATAAAATCACCGTGATAATATAATAATATATTATTTCAATCCATACAGCACATTCAGATCACATTGAAATTGCCTAAGATTTCTGTAAAATTGAATAATGTGGATAATGTCAGTATTCGTGTATTCTAGTGTTATACTGGTTAGTATGTACCATGTTTCTCTTCACAAAGTAGTAAGTTCCATAATTAGATCAGTCCGTAGTAAATAAATCCCATATTTTATAGTTTATTATTGGTTTTTCAAGAGTAACATATTCTTTAAGATAGGTAACGGATTTGTTAAGATGGGTAACGGATTAGTATTGATCTAGTTTTCTGATTTGTTCAGATTTTTTCAAGTTTTCTTTCAGGATGATGGCATGCATAGCAAGTGTCAATATTGCTTACTGACGTTCTCAAACGGTTATTCCGGCCTGTAGGACTGCGCCAAGCAACATCAGAAGAAGAAATCCTGCATACGTTGGTGTACATTCAATTCTTTCGGAGATCTTTCATCTTTCATGACCAATATATAGTATTCACACAAAAATAGGGAACCCTGATCAAAATCGGGTGTGTCCACCACGTGCAGCACAACGTGCACTACATCCGGCAGGCATACTCGAAATTAAACGACGGATTGTCGCCCTTGGTATGGCCGCCATTCCTCTTGAGCAATTCACAGGTCATTGATACTGGCTGGTGCAGGCTGCTGGTAAGCGAACTATCCTTCCCAAAACACCCCATAAATGTTCAATAGGTGAGAGATCTAGTGATTTTGCAGGCCAAGTGAGTAAAGTCTTTTAAATTAACCGCAACGCGGGCCGTATGGTGACGAGCATTGTCATTTTGAAAGACAAATTTGGTCCTATTCTGTGAGCCATGGGAACATCGGCGGGCCTCAAGATTTCATCAACCTATCGTTGACCTGCCAGTTGCCATGGATCATAACCAAACCTGATCTCAGATTGTGTGTATTCCCACCCCATACCATGACACTGCCATCCCTATTTGAACCATGTTCCGGAATAGGGTTCCTTTATTTTGTGTGTTTAGTATATATCTTGTTCTAGCAATATACTAACATTTTTAATTACGTAGCCTCACGGTATTGGGTTACATTGAGTTAACTGTTGATAACGTACACTGTAGATTACATGCATGCATAACCAGTAACATACATTCCCTTTTCATATTTATCCATACTCTAGTACTCAATAACGCATACTATTTATAATTTTACAGCAAACCAATGTCATTAGGTCATCTGAATGCAGCTATTATCATCACATATATCAACTTTAAAGAACAGTTATGAAGTGAAAATTCTATAAAAATATAGGCTGCGATCAATGCCATCTAGAAAGACACAAATAACTCAATTTGATTCAAACTTGTTAATGTTGACTACATGTAGCCTACGTGGTGTTAACTATTTCAGGTATCATTGTTAATTTGAATACTTTGATATTGCAATCATGGAAACATTTTAAAATGTTCATTACCCTGTAATGTCCGCAGCGACGTTAAACTATAATCACTCGCTCACTTGAGCGCCCGAGGTTTTATTCATCGCCAAACCTAAATAATTTATTTACTCATGTCCCTGACCATCAAATCTATGTTTTTTAAGGCAATTGGACTATATTGAAGGTTTTTAATTACTTATCAACTTCATCAAGATATTAAATCATATACATCATTTAACTATTCACCTCGCTATTACATCATGTGCATAATTATAACTACATTTAAACAAATTAATTTCATGCTATATTTAAAAACACATGTAGTAAAATAATTAAATATTTAATCGTCGCAAATATTCCCGCAGCAACGTTAAATTCCATAATCACTCACTCACTCAACCCTGTAATTAATCTACTTTACATGATTTTCAGCGAATGTGATGAATGTTCTTTTATGAACGACTGATAAAACGTGTTCTGTGACAATTTTGCCATGTGTTTAATTAGAATAAATGTATACATTAGTACCTTGCTAGTTTGAATATCATAGTGGTTTGTCATAACTACAAATAACTGTTTGAACCATATAGATCTAGCGTGTTTGATGCTCTAATAGCATCAGAAACAAAAGGATATAGAAAACCTACAATGTTTTAGTATACGTACAATCGGGACTAATCAGTTAGCTTTAGGACCAATTTTATCTTGATGAGTCCGTTACATAGTAGGAACAAATCATGTACCGAATACATCCAATCGCAACAATTCCGTCATTTTGTCCATTGTAGGCACACTACTATTTATATACGTTATTTATATATCTTAATTCATTTATAAATTAACTTGAATGTTACCACCACAGATATAGCATATGCCAGGCTACACCCACACTCATTTATGTCTTCCACTGTTGTGTACAAGCAAAGTTACGATTGTTTTTGTTGGTAACAATTAACAAACTAATACTGCACAATTAACAAACTGACCTGGGATGATTTTAGTGATATCAAAATAAAGTGTACTCATTCACAGTTACCGTCCATGACGAATTAGACGAAGTATTGCAAGGATAGCCGCAGTTTATTCGATTTTGCAGAGGTGTGCGTGAGTCTTAACAAATCCGTTACAATATTCTGAATAATCTTAACTAATCATGTACACTACTCTTAAAGAATCATTTTCACTGTAACATAGGCGACACCCTGTGAGTATAGTACGTGTATTACTTGTATTACTCCAGAAATCCAGACGTCTCGTATCATATTTTTAAATTTTATTTTTAAAAAAAAGATTTTTTAATTTTATTTTTATTTTTTTAATTGGGGTTTAAAGTCGCTTTCAAGATTCTTTCACTTATATCACGACATGTCAATTTAGGGCAGGAGGAAACCCGCAACATCCGTAGCGCTGCCCCACATATATAGTAACCATAAACTGATTGTGTGAACCACTAGTTTGTATTGCAATGCACAAGAAATTGTTAAAGTGACTCAAACACAACACCAAATAAATATTGTATAAACCTAAAGAACTGATGTTCAAACACCAATTACAGTGAGTGACTTCCTTCCAAATGATAAATCAGCTCATTTTCCTGGCAGTCAGCTGGTTAGCTGTTGTGTATGGTCATCTCTCAACTGTCTGACATTGAGCAATCACAGCATACTCCTCTAAGCACTAACTAACATATACACTGTTTTCTAAACAAACGTTGTTAAGGGATGAATTTCAATGGATTTGCATGGCTTTTCATTCCTGATAACTCGGATTCTTACAAATATAGCTCTAAATATTACATATGAGCAATAATAACAACGGGCATAGGTAAAATCACCAATGTGTACGAGTCCTTTTAAACTATCATCTGTTTGGTCATTTATAACGGCTGCATATAATCACACATTCTTCTAATTTTTACACAGGTTCAAACTGGCACACATTACCATCGTTACAGAAGAAGAGATGTGTACTGATTGGCTCTCACCTCTGAGAAGTCGCTGTGACTCGCTATGGATGTCTAACAGTGAGTCTGGCTTAGGCTTCGATTTACGGTCTGACCCTCTCCCGAGATTCTCGCCACCTTTCTTGGCCGCTCCCTGGAGAGAGAACAATTTTTTAGAGAAACTATGCCAATAGTTATGAATGAAATAACAGCAATATGTTAAAAATAACAAGGGCTAGTTACTCATACCATGCTATAGTTTGGAATGAAATTCATTGATATCCTATTTGGTAGATCATCTTGGTAAATACTTAATATAACATTAATGCAAAATAATTGGTGACAGCTACATAAACCATTTTTTGTTTAATAATACAAAATTTCTGATTTTTATTTTATTTTCGTTAGGTAAGATAAAATAAGAAATAGAATTCTTTTTGTTTTTCATTCGAACAATTTCTATGTAGCGATGAAATTGAAATAACATGGGAGTTAAAATACGTTAAAATGTGCATATTTAGTCTACATACTTTCATTTTCAGTAGTTTTGCCCTGAGTTTAGGATCAATGCTGCTTTCATCAAACCCCTCGTCATCTGCACTATTATTGCTGTTATCATCACCATCACTGTCTCTATTGTCTCGGTTGCAATCACTTGCTGAAAACAATGCATTTCTCAGTCACAATTCAACACCAATCATAGATTTTTTTTTGCTTTCTTAATTGAGAAATAGAGCCGATTTCAAATTCTTTCACTTATATCACGGCTGGTAAATTTAGGGCAGGAGGAAACCCTCAACATCCATAGCGATGAATGTTGCAGTAAACCTGCAAGCACTGGCTGGTACTGACAGACCAAGGATGATAACTGCATTGCCACGGTACAGGCCGTGCATCCTATCAATATCACGTCAGAAAGGTAACTTTCGCGAACATTGTCGCCAGTTTCCTGGCGACGGGATTTGAACCTGGAACCTTTGGCTCCAAAGTCCAACATTCTACCACTGCGCTACCACCCGCCCCAACTGTTTTGTATGTAACAACTTCCCAATATCAATACCGCACACAGGGTAGGTTAGAATTCCAAGTTATGCTAGACTCCGTTTCTACCTTTCCCATACTACCATACATATCTCCGGGTGTCAAATGGTACATTGGTGGTAGAGTGAGTTGTCTTTCTGTGTATCTATTTATTAAGCTAACCAATCAAAATGTGTGTTATTAACAGCTATGATATATAATAGCATCGTATATGCCGACCGATTCTGGAAGTCACGATGAAAACCAACAGATGTGATCAACAAGTGGTTAGAGCTGTTATGAGACTATCAGTGAATAGTTCTATGACTGATAATTGCACCAATACAAGATGTTTTCTGGGAACTTGTCAAAACAGATTTTGAGACAAGTTATGAATTTAACATTAAAACTTACCAGAATCACTTTCTTCAGCATCAAATAAGTCACTATTGAAGAGAATAGACTGGAGAAAGAAAGGAAAGGTCCAAATCAAACAATGGTATTGGCATCTTGAAAGGTTAAGGTTAAGTTTTGATAAATAATACTGAGCACAATTTTTGACATTTTCATACAATTTAATAAATCAACACATCAAGATTACCTTCTTTTGTGATGGCTCATCTTTGGGTTCTGAAATGGTAAAAAGACAAAGTTTGAGAGATTAATATTCTTCCTGCTGAGGCACCTGGGTATGCCCTATATACTAATAATGTGCCTATTTATATTGCGCCAAATCCATGCTCGAAAGCTTGCTCATAGCACTACATTATTACCATGTCAATGCTTCAATGTGCACTCATTTCACCTTCTCAACACCCGGGGGAGTATACAATCCAAATTTCCCATTAAAATGCGAGAATGATTAGTCACAATTCCATCTCATCATATCGCGTATCCATTCGCAGTTGGGTGGACTGGAGCGGTAGGGATAAAAGCACTTTGCTCAAGAGTGCTACACAATGGCAATTTTTAATCTCGCGATTGGATACCTTTAATGTTATGTCATTCAAGGATCAACCAATCTTGGTTATTGTGCTATAGTATGAGAACTGGTGGTGGTCAATAGCCAACTGGTCAGGATGGGCAACTTACTTGTTAATTCTGTGTCACTGTCTGACTCGCTGTCCATGACAGCTGCCAACACCTCGGAAACTGTCTGGAACACAATAAATGTGACAATAGTTTCATTTTAATTTAAAATTTGGGTTTAGAGCCGTTTTCAAGATTCGTTCATATATATCACGGCTTATCAGTTTAGGGCAGGGGGAAACCTACAACATCCGTAGCACTGAATGTTTCAATAAACCTGTGAACACCGGCTGGTACTGACAGACCAAGGATGATTACAACATTGCCACGGTACAGACAGCGCATCCTATCATGATTGCATCAGAAAGGTAACTGTTGCAAATATTTATGCTGGCGCCTTTGGCTCTGAAGTCCAATGTGCTACCAACCGCCACGCATACAGAGTTAATGTTTATAATGATACTGATGCATGCAGTAATACGTTATCTATTAACAAATTTAAGTTGAAAGACGATATTCATGTCATGAACATAGGTTAGATCAATGGGATATAATTCACGCAATCTAATTAAATAATACCTTCTTTCTAGAAACAATTTCCAGCCCCAGGTCAGGATTCTCACAATAATCACTCTTGTCTGAAACACTGCCCAGGTTTTCTGTTAGCTCAGCATTTGGACCAGCGTAAACTCCATCACCGTCTTCATCATCATCATCATCAACGACCATCTGAAAAGAGAATTTGGGTTTTATTTTAATTTTTCATTTGACTTAGCTTTCAGAGCAGGACTATTTACACTATTCATCACGACTGAAAAAATGTTAATGTTGGAAAGCTCTGAAATTCGACAAATTATCACCAGTCCCATTTACCAGGCATGAGAGTGATTTATTACTTAACATTGCAGCAAGAATATTTCACACATATGGCTACAACGCTGTTATATTCACACACACACACACACACACACAAAACCTGATAAATTAACCCTCTCCATGCTAGACAATCAGAGATGCCCTAAAGAGCAGTGTCTGTGCCTATTCCAGCAGGGAGGTGGTTAAACAAACTCCTTATTGGAAAATGCTTCTTTCTATCTATAGATGTTGTCTATCCTACAATCTTGACACTTTGGTAAACCAACCTGTTTTTTGTTCCTCTTTCTGCAAACCACAGGTTCGTCGTCACTGTCAGAATCCAAATCTGTGTACAAAAACATACCGAAAGTTTTTAAAAATATATATTTACAGACAATTTTTTTCAAGAAGTCAGCGATGTAGCAAAGCATATTTTAATGTATTATAATTATTATAAGATGTAATTGCAGAAAATTTCAATTTACAATTAATTTACCATCATGCATTGAATATCATATCCGAGTATATTCATGCAGGTCATCATTTCCCCATGCACTATTAATCACTCAAAGTGCAATTTAATTTGCTACGTTTACATTACGCTAGACGATAAAATCACACTCTAAACCCGAGTTGTTTGAGTTACAGTACAAATGTCTACTTAAAACGCAGCCATTTATACATCTATTTGTACACGTGACCTGATTGGTCGAGATCATGCATCATGACCAATCACGGCGCATCTGATGTGAATCCTCACCAGCTTAGGTAGCTACGAGAATAGGGAGACTACGGAGGCCTTTGGCTCCAAAGCCCAATGTTCTACCATTGTGCTACCACTGTCCAACATTACCTGGTGCAGTTGGAGACAGCTCGGTCATTTCCTCGTCCATGCCAGAGTCCTGTTTCTCACTATTCTCTTCATGCATCGGCTTCCCACTAACGACCTCATCCCCAGGAGCAGATCTCTGCCAAACAGAGCCATGTGTTAGAGTATATAGTCTACAGCGTTCAAGATTCATTCACTTATATCACGACTTGTCAGTTTAGGGCTGGAGGAAACCTGCAACATCCGTAGCGCTGAATGTTGCAGTAAACCTGCAAGCACTGGCTGGTACTGACAAGACCAAGGATGA
>JAUTBT010048146.1:0-16250 GCA_032361225.1 Lepetodrilus schrolli | reverse complement strand
ATTGTTGTCGCATTTATGTCCAAAAGCTTGCTGTCGCATTAAATTAGTGACGCATTAATTTCCTGATTTACAGTATACCTTAACAAAATATAATATGAATGTTAGTTACACTCCTGACATTTTGAGGGTAGCTGAGATTATCGGTACACCAAACATGTAGAAATGTATATACAGACATTATTAGTACACATACCTGTAGGAGATATATGTTAAAACAATAAGTTTGCTTTTAGAAAAGCAACAATTACATAAACGCTCAAGATTGATTATTGACAACTTTTCCAAAAGATGGATTTTTCAACACACGAATGTTCAGGCTGCCATACATCGACTTATTTTGCAACATGTAACAATGATGAGTATTGAAATAAACACCAGTACCACAAAGACATTGTATTATGCCTTATTTCCACCCAGTAGGCTTACTGACTAGAACCTGTACTATCACTTTCGATGTCACATGAAAGTGTTCATGACATCATTTGCAACATATTTTGTATTTATTTCGTTATGCATGCATGGAATCATACCATCAATATAGACATACAGGAGCTGAAACTGAGAAATAATATTGCTTCTGGAGACAAATATATGAAAGGACCGACTCCTTTGGACCATTTAAAAAAAAGTTGCCCACTTGTTTTAATAAAGAAAAATCAAGTCACATGCCTGAATTGACCAATCGCAAACATTTGAAGTGACATCTAGTTATCTACTAGGAGATATCAAATTGATACTGCATATATCTCATCTCAGAGCCATACCAGTATTGGGTGATACATTGACATGCCAAGAGGAAATAACTCGGTGGTATGACTCATTGAAAACGGAACTGCTAATTATAGCTACTCTCATAGAATTCAATAAATAGTAAAATATTGATAACTAGTAAGTCATGAGGAACCTTTCAGAAATTTAAGTCGTGTAATTGACAGATTGTAATAAATTATTTTCAGGTCTTCTAGTAAATATCCACCAGACGTACAATTTACACTGAAATCTGTTTACACCTAAAAACGACTTGAATGGATTTTATAGACTAATAAACAAGCCACGAGCGCGGTCCACCAACTCGCCTGACCTCTGACACCTGTGGATGGACATGGTATTCCATATCCGGGTACACCCTTGCACACTCGACAACGAGGCTGACCCATGCCGATGTAAATATGACGGACAAATTCATCATTTTCTGATAGCATCCAGGTTGAACCAATCAATTTTAGACCATGTGCTATTACCAGTTTCTTCAAGGCATATCGACACCTGAAACATATTCCATAATGAAATAATATTATAAATAAAAGAACACAGCAATGGAACAACGATGACTTTAATTTGTGAACTATAATATAGAATATACTGATATGTGTCTACACATCTTATGCACACGATGGATGTAATTTAAAAATACATTATTTGGAAGAGTTAACATTGATAAATAGGTAATACGTAACACTGAATAGTTAATAAGTTCTAATCAACTGTTGCATACATTCCAACAAGAATTAGTATCAAATCATCACTTACATATTAACGTTTGCACACAATGCTATACACACACTGCTATACATCAAATGCTATACATCAAATGCACCACAAGACCATCTAAATATATAATTTTTAATATTGTCAACAATATTCAAAGAACACTTTGAAATCAAATGCTGGTTTATTATGTTAAAAACCAATATTCAGACAGATTGCCATTATATTTTCGTCTCGCCTGTGTACAGCAATAACATCGCTTTCAATGTTCATTAAATACATGAATATATAAAATAAGTATGAATGACACATATAAAAGGTTGTACACAGCCACTCATAATAAAGTTCATAAGATGGTAACATATAAATTAATAATATTAATACGGGTATGTACAGTACCTGCCTAAATGTGGATATACTGGCATAAAACACGTAAATAGTATTCATATGACGCATTTTCTACCCTCAAAAATACTAAAAGCATTGGCATTGCTTAAAAGTAAAGGAGGGCTTATTTGCATCATATAAAAGAAGACTCCATATATTTATAGGATATTAACAAAACACTTTTTGAGAATAATTATTACTATTACCCACATCTTCTTGTCTTTTGATATGGAATACACCAACACTCGATGATAAAAGTAAGAAATATCCACGGCCAATCTCGAATTTACATGTGATATATTTATGACATAAAATCGCCCTGAGAGTGGATGAAAGGAGTACGATAGCGATAGAACTACACGTTAAGGGGTGGGGCTTAGTTTACGTTGGAATGGTGTGATATCATTACAGATTATATACTTATCAGTGAAAGACTGAGATTTCTCAATAAGTGAAAAGTGACATCATCACTGCAGTGACGAGAACACCTTCCGGTACTTCTGAACCCGCTGTGAACCACGATGCCGACTGCCACTTTCGTCAGTTCATCGTACACTTATTTGATCAATTTGATACTGAACGTTAAACATTTACGATGTTTCAGAGTTGTAGCAGTTGTTTGTGTTTGTTGATTAATTAAATATATTCCGTTTTGACTTCTATTTGTCGTTACAACTATGGAAAGCTAGCTCATAGTTAAGGTTATTTCAAAGCGTTCGATGATCTATTGTGACGCGGCATGTTACTAGCTCATGACGTCAGCATACATTGTCTAGTCGGCAGAATTTGTAGTTTTATATTCAATGTTTTGTTGACAATTATATGATACAAGTATATAATAAATAGGATATTTCATGTGTCTAATGAAATAGCATGTATCTCTCGTCTCGTGACGTGGGAAAACCGTGAAAATATCTCCTTTCCTTATCTTCATTCATGCTAGTAGGCCCCTACTACACTCGGCAGAAAAACATATATAACACAATGGAAAACATTCGGAAAAAGCTTCGCACTTCATGGAATTTGGTCTCATTTAATCATGGCACAATAGATGCTACTGACATTCATTCCTTACACAGCGGTAGTGACCAAAAGACATTCCAATTAGATCATGCCGCGTCAATATCGACAAGAACATCAATTCCTTCCAATGAAGAGCATACATACCTTCCAATGAAGAGCATGCATACCTTCCAATGAAGAGCATACATACCTTCCGATGAAGAGCATACATACCTTCCAATGAAGAGCATAATACCTTCCAATGAAGAGCATACATACCTTCCCATGAAGAGCTTTGAACAGTTGGCTCCAGCGTACGAAGATACCTCGGATGCTTCCAGTTGGTCCTGCTGCTGGAACACCAGGAAGTAGTAGTTGTGTGGATGTCTGTCAGGTGGGGCTGGCCCCAAGTAACTCTTCACCACCTCCCCGGAGTCCACCTGCCCATCCTTGATGTTCACCACCAGCCAATGAACGAATGGTATATCTTTAGTGCCGAATTCCGGAAATGGCACATCGGGGTCAACCATGATGAGAGCGAGGAGCTTGTCTGAAGGGAAATATCATTACACGTTCTCATCACTGATCGCTTGACGCGACCAACAATAAAGTAGTAACCTTGCGTAATTTGTATATACCGGTATCCAAATTATCTTTGATAGTTTATTCGTTAGCCACAATAATGACATAGGTAGCCTAGACATGGATATCGGTTAACAAATATTATCGATAATCGGTATGGTACAATCATATCTGCAGTTGTACACGTGTATCCAAATTTATCCAACATATGGTTCAAGATAACTCATGACATAAATATCTTATCTTGCACAGTAGTGCATAACACCTGGAACGATTTTCATTGGCTGGTTACATGACTTGCATCACAATTTTCCCACGCTTGTCATCGTGATAGACGATTTCATTGGTTGGTACGTTCGGGGCGGTGGTGGGATGTATTCATCCGCCACTCCCTATTTGACTTCCACATGAGAATACGGTTGTTGGATAAAGAAATTAACATACTCGATAGAGTGTCATATGGATTTTACGACACTAGTGATTGCAAAATCAGGCGTTGGAAAATTGTGATGCAAGCCATGTAATCAGCTCTCGCTCGGAAAATATTGACTTTGGATTCACTAGTGTCGTAAAATCAATATGACACACTAGCTCGTGTATTAATCTCTATGTATTTTTAACATTACTTGTCACTTTGATCTAACCAGCTTCCGCTATGTTAGGAATTTGCAATAACCATCATTATCAGCAGTGATGTGTACGTCATTTTAATACCAATAAACGGAAAGGACTTGGTCGCGTTATGTATTGTAATATGATCTGCTACAGAATATATGTATATATGATTAATCATTATGTATATGTATAAGTTATATTATGCTTTAATATTCTGATTTTTCTTTGTTTTGTTTTTTAATCGTGGCCATTTTCTAAGATGGCCACTGATGCAGTGACCTTTAAGTGCTTCATATCGTAAATCCAATAGAGCCACGACAAATTTTCATTTAGCAGCTGGACAACATCAGAAACATCATCATTATCCTTCCGCTTCCTTCCTTCTTCTTCTTAATCTTCATCGTCCTCTTCATTTTTGTTGGTTGTTATCCAGCTATGGTTAAAAGACACTCGGGTATTAATCCTAGTTGGAGAAGATGATATGTGCGTGGATGTTAACTGGCAACGTGACTTCGAAGCCGCCATTCCTCCTGCTCACCGACACAAGTTTAAGTTTTTGTACTACCCGGGAGCGGGCCATCTCCTGGAACAACCATACGCCCCTTTCTGCAAGTCTTCCTACAATAAGATCATGGGTAAGTAAGAGTATTGTCTGAGACTGTTACACTGGCTCCATATCGAGTTTAAGGTGCCCTTCCTTGTGTTTAAGGCGCTGCATGGCCTAGCACGAGTATACCTCACAAATCTGCTTCAACCTTACGTAAGATCGGTACGGTCATCTGAAGAACATCTGCTTGTCATTAATACCTCTCGAACCAAGACAAACGGAGACCGGTGTAACTGGCCGTCTAGCTATCGTAGAACAGGATGTACACTCGGAGAGCATGCCGAGTCGAGATGGTCATCGGCCATTTTCTAATGACAAAATGAAACGCATGTTTTGGTATATGTATACATTCATCGCCCTGATTTACGCCAGGACTACCGTTACGACCCTTTGTGAAACGCAGACAAAGTACGATTAAGTCGGTTTCAGACGTACTAAATGTCGTATTTACTCAAGATGTAATTTATCTACTAGTACCATGTTACAGACTTGTCGTAAAATCGTATTACCCAATTGGCATCACGCCAATACTAGTCCCGATAGACGAGAAACTATCAGGACCGTTTCCTATCTCAATAATGGAGTCTAGCTAAGGATTTATTGCATACTAGAATCTTTTACTCGACATACTTACATGTACGTACATCGTAACCGAATAGTCGATAAAGTCTAGTTACTTGACCGCTGAAAAGGGCAATAATAAGATGTCTAGTGGAACTTTTAGAAAGCATTATACTTCGTCTGAGGTCTATTATAAATTCGTTGTTTTACATGTATCATGATTTTTTATGTATTTATACGAACTTTTAGCTGGTAGACTATGCCCTAATAGTGTAAGTCTTATGTCTTTCCCTGTGCAAATATAGTATTACTTTCTTGCGAGTTAGAACGTAAGTGAGAGCACATTATTAATCCATTGAACAGAATAATAATCTTTAGCGTTTTGAGCATGCTTTAGTGTGTGCATACGAGTCGTTATAAAAAATTGTTTTATTATTGTTATTATTATTTATTTATCATCATCATCATCATCATTTAATCATCATCATCTTTTGTAAGAAAAATAGCCAACATACTGAATCGCAAAGAAAGTATTGCGCACAACAAAGATAAATTTACGGTACCCGTATCTTATTTACTGAATCAACTTGTCCATTACTTTTTTGTAATAATAAATGTTTGGATATATCTTACATTTTTTTGTCCATGATTACATATTACGTTCCATTCATCGCTCACCTCTGACGCTCCTCTTACTCCAGTGACACTCCCTGGGATGTTGTTTCCTGTTTGCAGGTGTGACACACTTGTGGGGTGGCGACCCCGAGCATCACTTACTCGCTCAGGATCAGTCGTGGAGAAAATTACTAGAATTCCTGAACAAGCACATGAGAGCACAGGCGAAGTTGTGATGTTATCTTGAGAGTGAAATTAGTTACTCGTTGATTGTATTTCTTACTTTTATGTCAAATGTTAAGCACGATAACGATAACGATAACGATAACGATAACGATAATGATGAAATCGTTTTTAGAAAATGATATAAGCGCAATGTGTAGTAGTACACTTTCGTGAAACGTAGGCCTGAGATTACCACGAGAGTTAGCATTACTATACATGGTCTTAATTGAGAAATATAACCATTACCACTAATATGAACTATTCACGTGTATCATTTTCTCGTGTGTGTGTGTGTGTGTGTGTGTGCGTGTGTGTGTGTGTTAATGTGTTCATATGTCTATGTGTGTACGTGTATAATATGTATCTGTATAAATTACACATAATGTGTAAAGTTGCAATGATATGCAACAGAGCATGCGAATAGTGTACATGTGTCTGTGATGTGTATTGCTCAATAAAAATTATACATGCATGTTTTTTTAATGTAAATCAGCATGTCTTTCTTCGAAACAGCACGATACATCTTCTGACCAATGAGTAGAATGTTGCCATATCGTCACGTGTATTCAATCCTTTTCATTGTGAATAAAAATGTGTTGAACCTAAGCCATATTAACTAAATCGAGCCACGTGTGAGTTATTTTTCTGTCAAAGCGTGCGCAACTTTCTGGGTTAAGATTCAACGGCGTCCATTTCCAACCAATATCAAATATGTCAGGAAATTATTGTTGGAAAAAAATCCTACTGGATTGATCGCGATATCTACACGGCCTCAGTAGCTGCAGTCAAGAATAAGAAGGTTCAACTTAGTTATTACTGTAGGAGAACAAGCCCCGAGATTACGAAACGTCTAAGATTACGAATTCACGATCCTCAATAGCCACTGAATACCTCTTGCTAAGGTTGGAGTTAATCGGGTTACCTTAGATTTACGCGTTTTATGCAGGATACATCCCATGCCCCCCGTTCAACAAAACGATCGTAGCGCTACGAGAATCTTAACTCTAAGTTAAGTATGGGACGTACCATTCTATGGAACAGGCCCCACGTCATCAGTCAGTGTGAACACGAACCAGAGGTGATATGAACAAATATCCAAAGTCAATATTAGCTTTCTGTATATATTTTATTATTTTGCCGTAGTCAAAATTGAATTTAATCTTTATTCATTTCAAGATGAAAATTTTAAAACAATATTTCGCATATAATAGTTTCAGTGTGTAAATGATAATAATACTATTAGTAATGTTGCACACATACGAAAAACAAACAAGTAAAAAGTAACTAAATTGCACTTGAACTTGATCAACCGGATACTCGAAACGCGGATTCAGTGACTGCTCTTACTTTACCAGTGGCGTATGTAATGAAGCACTGTTGCCTGTTTTAGAGGATGGATAGAACGTAGTTGTGCGTCAAGAAGCTGTCAGTTCAGATGTGCGCTTATGCATATATACAAAAAAATGACAATGATTGAATGGATAGTAGACAATATGTGTGTTGAAAATGGCCTCTTCGAACAGTATGTATTGAAAATGGCCTTTGGCTATCACTTGCTGGCCTCTTGCATTCCTTCCGTCATGGCGGCCTCGATGACACTGTAGAGCTTTGCCCATGCATTCCTTCTGTCCGGCGTGAAGTCGCTTCCTAGTTTGTTTTCCATGGAGAACATCAGCGACGTCCCAATGTACTGCAAGAACGAAAGTAGGCGTCAGAGGCAAGAACGGAAATAGGCAATCGGAGAAGCAATTTACATCCAAGAAATGGAATAGAAACCAAATAAAATGAAAAATACATTTATGATAATAAGTATACAGTCTTGTCAGTCTTTATTTGTTATTTCTTCATATTTCTTTTTGTTTTGTTCCTCTCAGTGATAATATGTTTTTTTTAAATTTAATAATCGGCTTCTAGTCTATTAACATGCACATTTCCTAAAAAAAAGATATAATAACGGAAAGAAAAGCATATATCCATCCGCCAGAATATTAAGTTGGTCAAAATCTAAATATCCCGAACTGCTTACACTGCGGACATTAACGTCCTCACACAAAAAGAACACACACTAACCTCGTATTGGTTCATGCTGATCCCGTATTTGATATGCCGTGCTCCCATGGCTTTGAGGTTTGGGGAAACCTTTGACAGATCGTCCATCGCGTTGACCACGGAGCCGAACGTGTCGTAGACCTTCTTGACGTGGGTTCTAAACTTCTTGCTTTTTAGCATCTCCTCTTCACTCTGATCTTTGTCCTCGACGAAGCCGAACATCTTCTTGGTCTCAGGATGCTTCCTAAACAAGCTGGAATTAAAATATTATTTTCATGTTATTTCTCATTTTCTTTGAGGGACATATCTCACTATTTCTATTTATAAAGTTTGATAACTGTTGTGTGGTTTCATCTTATTTATTTTATGTCATTTAAAATAAGGCTAAATTCAACATTAGTAAAATTCTCTCTTGTAGCTGCACGTGAATTGTGAAACATTGAGTACGGCGTATAAGTATCCTTTTAGGTACCTTTTTTTAAGCATTGAGTTATTGAATGCATTTGAATGCACTGAAACATAAAACCAGTGTGTGAATAAAGCTGAAAGAATTAATTTATTGTAGACCCATACACACTACAACCAAACACCACATACATACACGCACGTACACACACACACGCACGTACACACACACACACACACACACGCACACCAACCCGTAGATCTATACATATACTAGTATATAATATTACACCCCCCACCCCCCAACACACACACACACACATATACACTACCACCCACAAGTCACAAACACTTCCACCACACGCTCGCATTACATATACATGTATACCCACCCCAACACACCACCCGCTACACCACCCCACCCTCACAGACTATAAACCACCTAGCATATACACAATAGCCTCTTATTATGAAGTCGCATAACGGACGTCAAGTATGCGCGTTATAGACGATTTCTTAATTTGACATGTATGAATAACCAGCCATACTGCAATAACTAGTACCGTAGTCATAGTGCGAAATTCTAATTTGAACCAAGTCATAAAGACCCCTTTCATACAATGTATTTACATAGAACATTATATGTCAACATATTATGTTGACTTAAATATTTGCAGTGATAGCGTTACCATCAAAGGCCAGAACGACAAAATTAATAGTATACAGGTATAGGTCGCACTGCGAGATTAATCACATCGAAATAGCTGCACTTTCACGGCAAGGAATATTTGTGTGTGCATGTCTGTGTGTATTATTACATGCTGTGATATTCCTTTCAGGGAGAGCAGAGGTCAGAGGTAACTCTTCTTACGTAGACATCTGGGCACACTTGTCTTATAGCACGTTATCTCTATAGGCCATTGCTGCATTATGTCCAGCCATTATACAACCAGAAATAAACGTTGAATGAGGGGTCATTGCCCCGGCAAGATAATTAATAGGTATACTGCTATATACCGCAACAATTACGGTAGATTCAATAAGGGTCACCTGTATAAAACAGGGTAACTCGAAGTTTAGTCACAGTAAGCGTAACCCCAACTTCAGTCGTAGTAACCTTAACTCAAACTTTAGTCACAGTAACTGTAACCCAAACATTAGTAACATTCACGTTAGCTCCAACTTTAGTCATAGTAACATAAGTTAACTCCAACTATAGTCACAGTAACCTTAACCCCAACTTTAGTCACACATTAACCGTAACCCCAACTTTAGTCACAGTAAGCGTAACCCCAACTTTAGTCACACAGTAACCGTAACCCCAACTTTAGTCACAGTAAGCGTAACCCCAACTTTAGTCACACAGTAACCGTAACCCCAACTGTAGTCACACAGTAACCGTAACCCCAACTTTAGTCACACAGTAACCGTAACCCCAACTTTAGCCACACAGTAACCGTAACCCCAACTTTAGTCACACAGTAACCATCACTCCAACTTTATCAATGGTGTAGTCTGTGACAAAGGCTGGAGTTAAGGCTACATTAGAGTTTAGTAGTTTAGTAGTTTAGTAGTTTAGTAGTTTAGTATAGGAGGATCAAGGGTGTCCTTTCACGAAGCTCTCTTATCCGCTAAGAGACCATAGCGATCTCTTTGGAGTGTATTACCTATCGACAAAGAGAGCGTTATGGTCTCTTAGGGGTTAAGAGACTTCGTGAAAGGATACCCTGGTCAAATATGTGATATTATTTGGTCATAGATATCATAAATAATGAAAATGTAATGCATGGATATTATTGCTTCGTAATTACTGCATATTTATTTTTTGAAAGACCATAATTAGCTTTGAAGTCTTTGGTCATACATATGATTACTGTTCTATGGCACGCAGAGATGCACGACTATCTTAAGCGTTGGTCCCCACCCTTCTAAGCTACACTCTCTGAACATCAGTCATTCTTGTTCTATGGTTTTGTGTCTGTAAAAGGGCGAGTTGTTAATACCACGAAATCGTGGTACATATTACACCAATTTTTAGGTATCAATTATACACCTACAGAAGGTAGACATTCTTTCGTCTCTATTATTACAATATCTCGTCGTGCCTATTTAACTAAGGGTCAGTATCATGTATTTTGGGACACATAAAGATAGTTTTTTTAAATTATTTTAACAACGAAATATTTCCAAAAGTCTACATGCTCAAGGTAGTCTACGAGAACCTGTAGACGCATTGGAAGAAGTAGGCCTATAGTACCAGATTCTTCAAGCCGTTCCGAAATTTGGTTTTAAAAAAAACTCCCACAAGATGTCTTGCTACCCTTAATTTATTCTGTTGAGTATACTGACAAAGTGAATGGCGGTATCTTTCACTTTTAGTATGGGGTCATAATTCTGGTTTATGGTCGTTCGGTGCCTGGATGTGGAGTACTACAGTATACATGTACTTAACTCATTATGGGAACACTGCTTGTAGATCCACTCTGGTATTATGTTTGTATAATGCATCTACACTGTACACTACCGACCCAGGGTCAAATGCTGAAAACATGTTCTCGATCGTTTGGGACTTGGCGTGTATAGACAGGCAATCAGACAGATAGACGCGCGCGCGCGCACACACACACACACACACACACACGCACGCACACACACGCACGCACACACACATATAGGCAGACAAACGTATAGATAGGTAGGTAGGCGTAATATAGACAAAGAGACAGGCTTAAATGGATAGATGGATAGAGAGATCGATAGATAGGAAGATAGATAGATATATGGATGAGAGAGAGGGAGGGAGGAAGGATTTAATATGAGTGGTCGTGTATTACTAAATTTATTAAACGAGTTGGAAAAACTGTTATTATGGGAGGCTCTGCCGATTTCATGCTAAATTTTGTTCACAAATCCCCAGATAAAATTTAGTGATGAAATCGTAGTCGAAATGTTTCGTAATATCGGGGGTAGGGACAGACCCCGACCTCGAGCTGTTTCACTATTGCACACATTACGCGTCGATGAACCCTACCTGAAGTAAAGGTGTGCTCCACTGTCTACAACATCGCCTTTACAGAAGTCCTCCCAGCACGATAGTACATCTGCCTTCTCCTTGTCTGACAGTTTCACCGAACCCATATCTGTGCGTAACGAAAAGATAGAGTTAGATGCATGTAGTATGTGCAGTCGCCATAGTCATTGCTATCTATTCATGCCACAACGATCGTACTGTGGCAGTGAAGTTATCATCCTTGATTCGTCAGAACTGGTCAGTCGGTACTCGAAGGTTCACTGCAATACTATGCGCCACTGGTGCTGCAAATTACGTACTGCCTAAAAGTGACAAATACAATCTAAGTAAAGACAATTTTTTTTGGTTATTATACGATGCATGGTGTATGCACAACCGGGGAAAGTCTTTGGTCAAGTTGGTTTGGCGCAGGACTAGCAAGCATATTGCATCTAGCTTCGGTTGGAGTCATTATACATGTAGCTAAACTTACATCTTAGTTCGTTTCCGCTAATAATAAAATATTACCCATCACAGTTTAAAAGTGTAACGGAAACGAACACAGATTTAATTTTAGATAGGTTAATTGGTTTCAACATGTTTTATTAAAATCGAAAAGATTAGAAACAAGTGAAAACAAATTTTGTTCTTTGCTTATAATTACATATTTAGAAATAATAGCGTTATAAATGCGAGTGACATATAACACGAAGTAGCTTGTAGAACGAAAGTACTACCCGAAAACAACTATTAGGGTACGTCTTACCGTGTCAGTAGTCAGTTTGCTGATGCGTACATCCGCTAGTTTGTATACTACACGTACAGTACCTGATATAAGTAGAGCCTATGTTTCATTATGAGAGGGCCACCTACTTAGTCATTGAATACCACCATGGAGATTATTGACATCAACAACGTAAATCTATATTACATTGACATACGCTGTACTTGACATATGCTAACATTAAAAGTCCATTACGGCCAAAGGACATTTCGGTGTTTTAGTTAACGATTTGACGATTTTGAAGAGGTTTTCACTGTCTCGTGGGTATGCTTAAGGGCGGAGGAAAACCTGGTATAGCTAAATAAATGTTACGATAAGGGTAACAAGTCATGGCTTATGTCCACGGAGCAAAAATGACGGGATTTGAATTATAACTTTGGAACTAAAGTTCGAAAGATTATCATGTAAACTAAGCTATATCGAATTGAAAATACGTTAAATTTTGTGTCAATTTCCTTTTGTTAAGCGGTTATATACGAAATGCGAGGTATCTTCTTGAAGAAGTGTTCAGTTTTGCTTGTTTACATCTACAAAATCATACAGGACATTTCTACGTTCTAATTCATGTGTGTGTGGGGGGGGGGGGGTGCAGTGCGTCAGTACAGTCTACTGCAAGGTGTAGCGCTGAGGGTGTTACATGTTTCATTCTGCCGTAAACTGGCAAGCTTTGCCGTGTTGTGACATGGGTGTAATAACCTTGAAAGCTGTTATAAACTACAATTTAAACAGCCTTGTACAGCATGTATGTTCATTGATGGTACTAGTATCTATGTTCCACGAATTTAGTTATTCCCATGATTACATGTGGGCGGGTTTGAACCCATCGACGTTCAAGAATACTATTTAAAAGACTCCTGACATAACGGGATATATGCCATGGAGAACC
This sequence comes from Lepetodrilus schrolli, assembly GCA_032361225.1. Classification (NCBI taxonomy): domain Eukaryota; kingdom Metazoa; phylum Mollusca; class Gastropoda; order Lepetellida; family Lepetodrilidae; genus Lepetodrilus; species Lepetodrilus schrolli. The sequence continues at coordinate 3,034 of JAUTBT010048146.1, read as the reverse complement.
GAACGTACAATTGAAAATGTGCTAGTAGACAGGGTCAACAATAAATCTGACTGAACAAGCACGACCTTTTATCCAATTATCTTATATGTCATCCTTCAAATGGCTATGATCTATGGCCGGGTTCGTTGGTTACGTGAATACTATACTATCGACGTGTGTATACAATGCTGCGAGTTTCGTGCGTGGTGCTTTATAATGTTTTAAATATAAATCCGGTTATTTTGTACTCATTCCTACCATTTGACACTTTTAATAAAATATTTATGTCTGTCTGTCCATATTAGACATATAAGTTAGTATACAACATATTAGTCTACAAACTACCTTTATTCAACTGTATTATTATTATATTATAGTGTATATTTATAAGCATATATTGAGCAAATTAAGAAACTTAACAGAAGCTACTTCATTTCCGAAAATTACGGCTTTACGATTGGATGAGACTATTTGCATTATACCAGATGTCCATGAACAATATATTTTGACAAAGTAGTCAGTTAACATGTACAAAGTAAAATAATGGTGGTACAATTTAATTCAACTGGCTTAGTTGTGGTTTTGTGTGTGAATGTCCTTATACAACTGTAAAATAATGTATTGCTATAATCGTCTAAATATGTATGTAATTGTTAAACTTCGTTACATTTTAACGGTAAACTAGCATGTTATTGTCTAAAACGAGTAAATTCACAGATAGTTGACCTACATAGTGATTTGGCGAAGTTTTAACTGAAAATACATGAATTTGATTTGACAACACGAGTGCTTTATACACCCAGCTATGTATTCATTATGTCACACCAGTTAGCAATACTTTAATATGTATTAATTGTTTGACAGAAGCTATTATTACCAATAGATTATTAAGTGAGACCGAAGTATGGTGCTACTCTCGTTCATACAATTCATAAATGTTATCTGAGGAGTGTGGTGAAATTTGCCTACCCGACATAACAGTTAATATCTTTTGAGGTATAAAAGCGATTAAATGCATGCTACGTAAATGTACTTTGCATTTGTAGCTAAAATATAGTCCGAAATGAAAGTCTGATTATATGCCTTTAAAGTGAATAATACTTTGTTGTTAAACTGCATAATAGCGTGTTGTTCAACTGCATATAGGATTTTGTTGTTAACCATACTTTAGTGAAATTAGGTAATTATATTTCATGTCCGAACATTCCGGTATTTTACAGTTGGATGAGATTGTTTTCAATATATCAAGATGTGATATTATCCCTCGGAGGTCTTGTCTATTGTCCTGCGAGACACAAACTGTCAAGTTGGACCTGACCTGGCATTGTGACATTGGATCCACACGAATTAAGATTCCGTGAGCGAGGCGCCTTTCTTCTAAAGTGGCGTCTTCACAGTAGGGGGGTTACTGTCCCTAGCCGACAACGGAGATGGAGGTTTGTACCTGTTTGATTGTCATTTGTATCTGTGGCCACATCCGGTGACACGTGGTGAACAACAAATTGTCAGCAACCGGTGATACGTGACAACATCCAGACAAATATTATATTATGATATATTGGATAAATGTATGCCTAAATAGTCCAAACACATTTTGAAAACGTGTCTGTAATCCAAGAAAGTGAATTTTAAATGAACAGATATACCGTTGAAATATACATATTTTTAAAAGGCAGTTATCCAAGCAAGTTAATATTAAAATGAACAGATATACTGTTCCAACGTTGTTGGCTTAGTTCCTCTGTTCAATTCAAAGCCCTAAGAAAACATATTAATGGGAGACGAGACATTACACAATGTTGTCCGTTAGCCAGGCGTGAATTCACGGTATGCGTTTCCACATTCCGGTTGCTGAGCAACCGGGTAGTATAGGCGTGGCATATATGTCTAGCTATATTTGTATAAGCATAGACAGTAACTGAATGTGGAATATGTAGATTTATAAAGCAGGGTAGTCTACAGACCTGACACGAAAGAGGAGCCAGTACCATGGCACCCTTTCATGAGGCGCTCGTAATCACTTTGAGACCGTTGCAATCTTTACGTAGCTGTCTAGCTGATAGACATGAGAGAGTTATGATTTCGTATGGGATGACAGCTTCATGAAAGGGTGCCAAGATCGTCAAAATACGTCCTGTACTCGGGTGCACTTTACACCAAATGTAGAACCACATAGTTAATAATGTATGCAGAGTATATACTAAGAGAAGCCGTAGCGGTCTCGTAACTTGACTGATCGGCAAGATAAATAGATGGTGGAGGATGTCTTGGCCAAGAAGTTACTAAACATTTTTTAATACGATTTCATGATCGAATGCCCGATCGCGATGTACAAGAGATCGCTACGATAGCGCTGTGATCTCGTACTCGTACTAGATACGAGAGGTTCGTAACACGATACCCTGGAATACTAAATAACCATTATAAATACTAGTTTTGAAATCTTTGCGCAATAAACAGGAACCGATTAAAAATAAAAATAAATCTTAATGATTACTTTTAATTCGGCGGCAAAATCTTAAACGCATACTACCACAGATTTTCATTGCCGCAATTGACCAAATATGAGTTGGAAATGCAAATTATATTCAATTATCGTGCATATCATGGCATTTGTGTCGCAAAAATGCCTTCCGTGTATCTACGGCACAGGGAAATCCCTTGCAAATCGCTAAACCAAATAATGCAAATGGCGTATATCTTCGCTGTGAGGACCTTCCCGCAGCGACGTTGAACAGCAATTCAGTCGCACGCACTGCTGGGGAGCTCGATGACGTAATTACTTTGTGCGTAGCTACAAATATTTTATTTAAATATAAAATATGAAAGTGGGATATGCTGAACATTTTGCTAGTTGCCCAATATACTTGTGTAGACACATCAAATGTACATACTTTCAGATACAAAAAAAAATACGTTTGACCATGAAAAATGTAAACAAACCCGTGCTATTATGCCTTTAAGAACATTCCCCAAGCCCAGGGTCCAGTTGCACGACGCTCTTGTAGCGCTACAATAGTTGTAAGTCCAATTGTAGAGTCTTCTACAATTGGAA
>JAUTBT010048135.1:0-16251 GCA_032361225.1 Lepetodrilus schrolli | reverse complement strand
TGATAGCAATCCTTCGCCGGATCTTCCGGACGGTTGACCTGTCCGAATTACGGGGCCTCATTCATGTCCGAGGGACTGTCTGACGCTTCGGAAGTAGCCCGAGGAGGGCCGAATGTGAGTGAAAACGAGGCTACCGGTTCAGCAGGTAAACAAAGGGGCTGGACAGTATTTTACTATAATTTTATATGTAAGTTGCACGTTATTTGCAGTTGTGTTGTCATGAAACTAGTAAAGCAACATTTTCTAATTATGTGTTTTTATTAACTTAAAAGCATCTAGAATTGAAAAAATATACTTTAATATAGATGGTTAAATTATTTGCCGTAGAAATTGGCCTTAGTAAACTTGTAGTCAATATTGCTTGTAGCTGTTGTCACTCCGTGTCCAACTGATTCTTGTTCGAAATCGGAGACCATTATACAGCACAAAATTCACAGTTAAAATTTGGCCTTCTACCGTCAAACGTCGTTTATTTATAATTACCTGCAATTATCGATAATATTAAAGACAATAACCAGGTACGGATATAATGGTGATCCATTTCTGTTCACCCTCCGATTATAATTAATTTTCTTAGATATTTCATGTCATTAGACATAAATTGTGATTCTTCAAGACTTACGGTTTCGCTGCCATCTTGGAAAATGTGTATATGCAGGTAAACAAAGCCTAGCGCTGTTATTATTTGGTAATAAATCTCGGCTGCAGGAACTGCAAAAACAGTTTTAAGTACGTTCATTCATGTTTTGCCGTATGTTTTTGCGTTTTTATACCTGTATAAAGTCTTTATGATTCACAATTAATGTCTAATGACATGAAATATCTATGCACTACTAGACTAGGACTCAATGCACGTTCTCACTTACGGGTAATCTTTTTACACTTACGGGTAAGAATGCCGTATTTTACTATAATTTTACATGTAAGTTGCGCGTTATTTGCAGTTGTGTTGTCATGAAACTAGTAAAGCATAAATTTCTAATTATGTGTTTTTATTAACTTGAAAGCATCTAGAATTTAATTGAATCTTTTTAGTAAGATAGAGGTGAGCCACTAGATCCAAATGCGTACAGGCCAATCATTTTTCTGAGTTGTTTTGGAAAATTGTTTAGATGTATCCTTATTGACACCTCAGGCGGCCAACTATAATGATATCAGGGTCCAACTATGATATCAGGGTTTATATTTCGTGCGGTCACTCTCAGCAAGTAACACCAGCCTATCTCCTGTACATGCTGGGTTTAGAAAACACCATTCATCTGTGGATAATCTATTTTAGTCGTAATTACCTTAGAGTACCATTGCAAACTCTACAAACGTTGTAAAATGTATAGCGGTATTGTGCTCAATTAAAATACAGTAATTATATCAACTATATATGTATCCTTTGTTTGTAACTTGCAAATCCTTATTGTACAATCATTCCTATTTATTTTCTCCACGTGATTTGGTGAGAATAAGACTCTCTTCTCAACATGGTCTATACGGACACAGCTAATTTACCCCTAGGGTGGTGATTTGTTCTCCTACATGGATAAGTGGAGTAGATTCAGACAACCGTAATATACGACCACTGATGTGGCGCGAAATTCCTGTTTACTCGGGGTTATGTTACAGACATAATGTTTTTACAAACAAAACCGCCACTGTGAATAAAAAAAAGAGTGGCCGTTGTGATTGCTCACACGTTTCAACTAAAGAGGTGTCGGTTTTCTCATTTAACATTTCAATTCTAGCGAGATGATAAACTAATTTGACATAATGAAGTCTTAACGTGTACTCAAGGTATATTTTTATACAATTATTATACTAAGTGTTTGTGGACGGTAAATGTGTTGTGCCGTAGGCAGGAACCGACCTCTATGGTGGGTTCAGTTTCAGCTAGGAACACACAGTTACGTCAGCAAGTATAGGAACTAAATTATCAAACTGTTTATACTGACCGGCTCAAAATCGTTACGTTCATGAGTAGTTTTATATAGGTAGTAATAGGTGACAGGCATACATGATGATTGCTGTGGTGATTGTTGATGTATTCAGGTGTGTTGTTTCATAACTGATCTAGATATCAAAACGAGGCCTTCCCCGTATATCTCAAGGTTACCGGCCGATTAATACTGATTCCAATGGGAATCTTTCGAATCGTTCCGACGCAAGTACCATGTATTGAATAGTTGACAATCATGTCACCGTTATACATTGCATTCTATAGCATATACCCTGCGTAGGAAAGTATATATTTAATGTGAACACTTATTATTTATTTACTAATTCAATCTTGAAGATCGCCAAGGTCAGCGATCTTTATCATCTAATATATCTGTAACGTTATTAGTTGTACGAAATATATTTTTGTTAACTTGAAATTTTAGACTAATCTACTAAATTTTGTTACTGATATGAAGCTTATGAATGTGTTATGACTTACTAGATCAACATTAATACAGTAAACGCATTTTTAGATGTACTGTTTCATATTATGTTGCTATACTAGCGGTAACACAACTACTTATTATGAAAGAAGCGCACAGTGAACCGAGTGACTTGCACGTCCTTGTGTGTTTTAGGGTATATACAATATTGTATTGTTGATTCCAGAACATCTTTCAGCCGGGTGACAAGGTGTCGCCCTTGAGCAATTTCTTTTAAAGTCGTAATATACAAAATGGCCGCTATCGAAATACTGATTTGGATGTATCTTACAGACTTTATGGGTTAACAGAACGTATTATTGTTGATTGGGTCCCCATGACAAGTTGTTACCGTTGAGAAAATAATTTTTAAAGCCATCATTAAAAATGGCCGCTGCCAAAATTTTCATTTGCGTATATTTGCGTATATACAATGTTTTATTTTTGTTTCTGGTTGATTGAACCCCTTTGAAAAATTTGCATCCTCCAAGATTGAAAACTGACATTAAACGGCATTTTAAACGGCATTTTGCATTTTGCCTTTGAATAATGACCCGGGGTAACTTTTCAGCGGCTTGGGGTCGTTTTTCAACGGCCGAAAATAGCATCATCTACGTATTAAAAAGTAAACCACGTATTGAAACGTGCCCCCGTTAAATGCTGACCAGTGACATATTCTGCATTCGATAGTTCCACATTATTTCCCGCGCATGGTCATGCATGTGCAGAATCTTTATTAGGCTAATTGCGTACTTCCCGCTTTCATGTCGCATAGGAATAAACAGATGTGGAGAGGTTTCCAAGGCTCTGTAAGAATAATCAGGAAGTGTGATCGATAATTAAAAGAACAGTATAGGACAGACCAAATGCCGTGGACATTGTCTTGTTAACTCCAGTGTAATAGTAGCAATTAATCCAAGTAAAACCTTGACAAAACTAAGGGAAACCCAGGCGGATTGTATCTGTTGATATATCTTCTGATAATAATTTTTTTTTAATTTTTTTTTTTTTTAACTGACTTACTCATAAAATTAACTTGTTCACTGTAAATACGTATATAAAGCCTAAACTACAGCATTGTTGTATAAAAGATCTACGAACATTATATATGACAACAGTACTCTGTTCTAAATATTATCCCCAAACATCTTTCTAAATTGCATATGACCAGCTTGTTTTCGCCGCAAACGGCCATATTGTTTTGTGAAAGATAATGCGCCAATTCTCGGCAATATGGGCGCATATGTTTTAACAGACGTAATTATACGTAATCAGAACGTAGGTCGAGAAGCATTGGCCTAGTTAGAACGGTGCTCACCGTTGTTAGACGGTAGGTGTAATTAACTTTTGAAAAACAATAAATGTAGGTGCTAGTTGTTTTATCAGCATATGTGCCAGGACGATTTTGACTTCCACCTGGGATGGCAAAACTATACTGCTATCAGTCTGTTCAGTTACATGTTCTCGACATATTTCAGTTTGCTAGACTTTTCCTTTTTCTTTTAGCTTAAGCCTGCTAATTAGCATAAACAAGATGTCCGCCAATGAAAAACGAGGACATAAAGGCGGACAATACCCACCACGTTTGTGAAACGCACCAAACTTATCGGGTATTCCATGTGGCTTCAATATCGATATTTCTCATTGTTTGGCTGTACCTGTATTCAGAAACATGAACGCTATTGTCGCTACATTTCTACATTCCGAATACAAATCTACTACTTGTGGACTGGCTATTAAGAGGTTGATGCACTAAATGACACGATCTCACAGTCAACATGTAATGACTACATATACGGCTGGTAACGGAGAGAAAAAAAGATAATATTCTGTCAACATAATGAAGCGTTTTGCACTTGCACTCCATGGAGTAGTCGCCTGGGCGCTGCGAGAGCCAATCATTTCACCTGAGACTAGTCGTGAAACCAGCAGCATCCGTCAGACTTCAGGGTAGGCCTATTTTATATTTTAATTGTTGTCACTTGAACAGCAGACAAGATAATATTGTATAGAGAATAGTATGTGATTATCCTCTCTACCATGCTGGGTTCCTCACAACATGACGTATACTGTATAGCAAATAAAAATGTAGCTAGATACTTTTCATGAAAAAAAGAAAACGAGACAACGTATTCACGCAATGACTTCCAACAATAATATTTTCATTGCGTTACATCTACAACTTAGTTTGTGCTTCTCCTCTAATTGTGTCTTCACATCCTTAAACATGTTCATGTTTCTTCTCGATGTCAATGCTGTGTACATTGGACCGTAACATTAACTATGTAGGTGTGATACTGCTCTCAGTGCCATAAAACAAAAGCTGAACATATTTAAATACTTATTAATTGATTAATTGGCTACTACGTAATAATCTAAGGAAGCAGCTGAAATGAGAAAGACATGTTAAAATAACTAATTGCTAAATATACTTATATACACACACTATATGCATACTACCACACACTATCACACACTACTACAGTATATGTAAATAAAATCGAACCGAATATGTAAAAAAGGATTCGCCTCCCCTGGATTGATTAAATGTTACTTAGTTCCATTGGGGGACACATTCGAGACTTATTTTAAGGCAAACAAATCTTTTACATATTTTGCCCAAATCAGGCTCAAAAGTGTAATTTTATCGATTTTAGTGCTGTGTAATACGCATATTTCGGGAACTCGCCGACAATAGTACCTACAAATGATTGCACAAATTTCATCTCCCTGGCCGTCATACATAATGAGAGTTGACGTTATGAACATGCTCCCGCGGCGAGTCTCACCAAAAAAGTAAAATATTCCAAGTCCAACGGCCAAACTGCCAAATTTAAATAATCACTGTAGCAATTTATTTTGATGAAATTTAGTTTTCCATGACCACAGAAGCAGGATAAACCAAATAAATCTCAACCAAATAAATCAATTTTGATGACCGTTTTTGCGGTATTACTTCATCCAGCGATGTGCTGTTTTCATTAGATTATTCCGGCAGCAGAATGCGATTTTTGGGCCTAACCCAACATTATCTGATATAGTTTTTTTCCTTTGCTGATTATTCGTCATTGAGGTGTATATAAAGATATCAATGGTGATGTGGACCCGACAACATTGAGCAATTTGAAATATTCAAGATGGCAGCCACATACCTGAAAATGCACTGAAAATGCCTTTGTTAAAGTGGATTTGACATTTTAAAGGGCAAAAATATTGCTAAAATGTTGTATCACATATCCAATTCATCGAAATATAATTTTCTTATGATAAACTCAAAATCCAAGTTGGCCGCCATAACACTGCAAGTTTACGTATAATCATATAAAGCAAGTAGAATAGAGGCAAAACGATAACATTGGTTTTGTATTGAGATATATGTTCAATGGAACCATCTAGCAATAATATGACTGCCATAATAATAGTCAATATGGCCGCCATAAAACCACAAATTATTTACAAATTGAACACAGCACGTTGAGCAAATCCATATTGCATACAGAATGTAACCAACAAAGCTGCTTACTATATAATTATATAATTATACTTTTTATTTGTGAATTGTATCTTAGTAATAGATAGTTTTTTAAACACAATTTCCCCAATTAGTTTAATCTATCAATAGGTTCAACCTGTTGCGATCACCTGTTACCGTATATAACACTAACTCTCTCTCTCTATTTTAAAACTTTAAAAAATCTATTGATATATAAGTTTTCTGGTCTATTAACAAAGCATAGAATATTAAGTGAATTTTGTTGTATGTATACTTAAACCTAATTTGTTCTAAATTTTCTAAACTTTCTGAGTCATTCTTACTCTTAAATAATTCGAACCTATTTACTTATATACTGTTCTGTCCTTTCTTGATATAGACTATTAAATCCTTGCATATTGATTCACATTCGATATATGACGTTATCCAAGTGTATCGAATGTATATACTAAACTAAATATTAAAGAAACAGAGGAGTATTCTATTTGGAATTCAAACTTAAACGCAATGCTTCTTGTGAAAAATACGTATTTGGATACAAATCTACAACATCGGAGTTATGAAACACATGCATTGAGTGCTCTTTATAATCTTCTGCTACTTGATTCCATGGCTTTGTCTTTGCATTTTAGCGTTGCTCAGAATACGTGTTGCTACAATTGATTGCACGTCAAATGTTATGGGCCAGCTACAAGTGTAAGTCTGTTTGAACGAAACACTTTATCGCTACACTAGTTTTAGCAAACCAGATTCTCAAGTACTAGTATAGTACAGATAAAAGTGTTTAATACAATGGACTTACAATCAATTGTAGCCACCAGTGTTCTGATCTACGCTACTGCCCAGATCAACTTTACATATCGAGAAGACAGAGGATACAAGGTTGGCATCTGATACAGCCACATCTCTGGGCATTGAAACAGGGCATTGAAACAGAGTTCACTCCCACAATGGTGATAAGCTTAAACAAATCAACTATTTCTTAATTCATTTCAGTTTGACAAATAGCAAAGTTTTACAACTGTAAATGGATTACAATTTTACATTATAATGAGCTTATATCGACCACACAACTACTAATAATACAAATTTCTGAAGTTAACTTATTAGACTGGGAGCCCAGGGCCTTGAACTGAAACGAACGAGGTACCAATATCCGAGTATATGGGCATTTAGGTAGTGAAATAGGTTTTTCAGAAGTGGATTTCTGCCGGTGACCAGCATCTGTGTATAACCACTGGGCTAACCCAAAGGGACCATCCAAAATGAGTTTTACTGAAACATTTGAGGTACCAGTCAGAACCACTTCCAAATGTTGCGCCTTGCCACCCTGAGCTTAGACCTTGAAAACTTGAAACTTGAAACTTTTATTACATTCCGGTCGTGATTCACGACATAGGAGGACAAATACAAATACATAAAATACACAAATGATAGACAAGATGACCCATATGTGACAAAAACGTTAAATTCTGCGTAAGGCTCCCCAGAAGCCCCAAATTGGCCCAAATATTGCTTATACTCCAACATTGTAAGTACCAGATATAACCAACTTTAAATTGACAAGTATAACGTACTGAGTCTGAAATTTCCCATGCAAGACATTTTGGCCGCTGCATGAAACCAGAAACATTCAACATGAGCCTGTCTGGGCCCGAAGTGCAAATCCGTCTTACCCCAACTTTAGAGGTACCAGTCAGAACATCGTCTAAAGGTTGCGCATGGGCACCGTAACTATGAAACCATATTTGACAGAAACTTTAAATGCTGCGTAAGACCCCGCAGAAGCAAAGATTTAGTCCAAATATTGCTTCTACTCAAACACTGGAGGTCAAAACACCACAGAACCACTTATTGCATGTGGCGTGCTTCCCCGACAACGGGCCCATAAACGTTAAATGGGGCTTAAGGATCCCAATAGCCCAGAATGTGGCCTATAAAATTCGTATGCTCAAATCTTGGAGGTACGAATATAATCAACTTTAATGGACACGTATACCATACAGAGACTGAAAGTACCCATGTCAGAAATGTGTTAATTTCCAGCTAACCAATGCTTACCTCCAAGGATTGGGACTTATTCACAAACAATAGAGGTATCAGATAAAACAAACTTTATATCACCAATATAAGATCACATCTGACTGGTGTTTTGATCTCCATTGATATCAATGAGGAGGGTCACCTGAACAAAATGGTACCACCCTTTGAGGTTCTTGAGTAAGGCGGAAGTGCATGGTGGGCCCTCAATCTATCTTGCAAGCAAAACTATGACGAAAAAGGACTTTTATTGGCGGCCAAATCAAAATGGCCGACATTATTTGATACCTTAGAGTTATGTTGTTTTGTACTGAAGTACCCAGGTCCGCTCCGAGCTCTGCTGATAGGGACATAGTAAGGGTCAGGATGAATTCCCGTCCCCCTGGGGGTGCGTCTTCATGGCTCCCTGGCACAATTGTGTGCAAACATCAACAAAGCTGATTATATTTGGATAGACGCCTTCATTTCTCTTCTAAAATATACACCGATTTAGTTCAGTCAAGTGTAACTCAAAATGAGCGTTTCAATTATATTCCCTGTTGGATGTAGTTGTGTGGATCTCTCTATTCACAGTCAGAAGCACGAACCCGTGCAAGGATATGATACCCTCATCTAACAAATTACCCACAACAAAGCATTCCATGTTAGGCTACTCCGATTACCCATGATCTTAGTGACATATAGCCTATAAACTGCCACTACTGCTTGGGAATTCATACACATATTTAATATTTATGTGCTAGTCACCATTGCATGTTCCGTCTCTATAATGGTGTTTTATAATGTAGATCAACATGATATTTTTAAAATTATATTTTTCATAATAGTAAATTTCTTTCAATTTAAACGGCGTATTGTAATCGCAAGGTTTGCGATGAATTACGTACGTCAAGTGGTCGGAAGGTGCAATAAGGCGTAGGAATTAATCGCAGTTCTCGAAGGGGTGGTGTGAAACATAAATTGGGCTATACAATTCACTCTAGTGTCTATATCTCAAGCCAATAATATTATGTGATTTTCCTGGCGACAATGTGGCGTCGGGCAAATAATCTTGCGTGCGAAAGCATATATATATATATATATATATATATATATCGTTAATTTACATTAACATTCAGGGGCCCGATCCACAAAGCGATCTTATTTTTACAATCGATTGTAAGCCATTTTGATATTACGATATGCTTACACTGGATTGGAGTTCTGTCCCTGTGGATGGGGTACTCTTACACATGCACGCACACACACACACACACACACACACACACACACACACACACACATACACACACACACATTCACATATACACACGCGCGCGCGCACAAACGAACACATCCGCACAACCATACACGCACACACAACCACACACATATATTCACACATACACACATGCGCGCGCGCGCACAAACGAACACACACACGCACAACCATACACATACACATATTATTATTTTTCTTTTTACTTCTCAGTTCTCTTAGTTCTAGCTTAGTATTAAATGTGTGTAAATTATACGAATATATTCAATTCACACTATATTTAAATGTATTTATTCGCATATGGGCATATCAAGTAACCAAATACGTTTAGCATTTTAATTAACTGAAATACGAAATTGTACTTGTTAAACTCTGTATTGAAATAAATTACCTAGTGTTTTTATTAAAAGGAAAATACGAATGCGTACAACTTCCATTTATAAACTTTAAAATGTTGTATTTAGACAATACTTTTAATATGTAACGTGTACATTTAATGGACTCGAACAGAATGTGGAGGGTGGGACATGTATAGCGGGACTAGTCAGTTATTATTATAGCTCATATGTCACTTTATAATATACGGTTACATTAGCATGAATCCACATTCGCATTTCAAGTATCAGCATTTTCTATCCTGAACATATATGCTTTCTTGTCGTGAGCACCTGCTGGTGGAGATAGTTCCTGAATTCCTTGCGTCACCCTTTGATAATTTTCACGTCAGAACAAACGAAAGCAATATTCTGATCATGAACTATGTTGGTTTCATATTGAATACTACATAACCGCGTGTCTCTACACCACAAATCAGCTACACCAATTTTCTTTTGGATTTAAAGAATATTTGTTAATTATTCTTTGCTCTATGACGCTAGCTCCCCTTTGTTTTGGTCTATTTATACGGCGCCGACATGTTACACTTTGTGTTATTAATCCAGGCTTCATTGGCAACGTGGAGTTAATGACAGGCCTCTAACTGCACGTATATGTAAGTCTTGTCCTCGTGCGCCAGTCCTGCTGTGTAGTTTGGGGTATAAAGGGGGTATTTTTCTATTTCACCCCGAGGGCATATGGGAGTGATGCGACGAGGCTTTGTATTTAAACACGCTCAACTTTGGCTTCAAAGCACCTCTCCAAACTCGGTACAGATTCTATTTCAAGTGAACAGTCCAAGGAAATTATTTCTTAATGAAGTTCTCCTAGTTCGGAGTATTCTTTGACGACAAACGCGGGTGGGTGAAAGGGAGGATAATTTGATTGGTTGCTGAGTGAATGATTGACGGCCCTCTCGCCCATTATTGGGAACAACTGCTGCAAGTTAGACAAACATATTAGAAGTGGTGATAGCATCAGGCTATCAACGCCTGGAAGATGTAGTGAGGAAGCCTGACTGGGGTAATTTAAACTATGGTGGCAACAGAAAACTCATTTAATACGAATATCCTGGGAGGAGAGCAACAGTTTGCTTGAGAATGCATGTAAACACGGCGATGAAACACACACGGTTCTTCGTCGACGACATTATGAGGCCGGACTTCGGCAGAAGTGACATCCACCAGCGGTGCCTGGGCAGTCACCATGACGAGTCGGTGACCACCCCATCTGACTGCGGACATACACTCCAGCCGCACCCACAGACCGAGGTACCCGAGGGTGACCAGAAGCCGCTGTGGCCCGCCTGGGTGTACTGTACACGATACTCAGACAGACCCTCTGCAGGTGAGATTCGGGTAGAACTCGTGAAGATTAGTTCATATTGTTGTAGTAGGGAAATTATATCCATAATTGTAGTGGTGAGGACATTAAGTCAATTACAGGGATATGGAAAACACAATAAGGATGTAGTCGCTGACGAAGTGTTTATTGACATCTTAATAATAATAATATACAGGTGACGGCTCTATGTGAGGAGTTACGTTGTACGAGTTATCTATATGTGCCATTGTTTCTGTGTTGTATGCAGTTGAACACGAAGACTCTAATCCTGTTCATTTAAATAGATGCCGTGTTTTTTTCAAGTAATAAATTACACAGGTATCAGAGACGAGTTTGCTTTATGTTTTCGTGAAAACGGACCAAAACCCCAGTAGATTCTGGTTACGTACCATCATCAACAGGTGCACTGACAATTTAACAGTGTTTTAAATATTTCCACTATATAGATTTCATTGTTGCTGTTTGGGTTATTACGTCATGAAATCATTAGCATATTACCCACATGCCTTGGGAGACTTTGACCAGGTCACTATACTATGTTTCTGATAAGCATTTAGGTCAGCTTCTGTAGTAATAATAAGCATTTGTTAATTTACACATAAACTCTGGCATTGTATCAATAATGTGCAATTAACTATTTATCGTATCCGTAAGCTATCGACTTCTTCTACTATATTTTATGTTCTAATAATAATATGTATGATACATCGGTTTTGTATATTTCTTTCTAATAAAATCTAAAAATGCAAGCTGCATGTAATATATAGATGTTCAATTAGATGAACACGATTTCGGATACAGAGGCATGTGGGTAATATGCTAATGACTTCGACAATTAAATTTATACAGTGGAAATGTTAAAAACACCGTTAAAGCACCATTGCACATGCTGGGGATGGTACGTAACCAGAATCTACTGTGGGTTGGGTCCGTTTTCACGAAAACATAAAGCAAACTCGGCTCTGCCACCGGCCATTTGAAAAAGAAACACGGGCTCTATTTAAATGAATACGACTATTGTATATATAATAATTACTCGATTTAAGAAGCAGGCTTAGCCTCTGAATTCTACCAGAACAGAACAGATCATAAAAGTAACATGGTACAGAGAAGTAATAATAATAATAATAATAATAATAATACTGATAATACGGTATATACTAGTAAACATTAATTATAGCATGTACATGGAATACAGTATATGGCTGCACGATACATATGTTTAGGAAGACATAAATAGTTCGAATTTAGTAGACATACCAGTTTTTCAATAAAGGTAAGTCGTCACGAACTTCAACTTGACACAATGCATATATTATACTTATTAAAAATATGTTTGTCTTTTTGCATTAGTAACAAAATGCTAGTTCTAAATTTGGTAATCCCGATACGTAGTCATTGTTTGTAAGGTAAAGCTATAAAGTAAAGCAATGAGAAAGTATGTTTAAATTAAGCATATGTTTAACAGTTTGATAACCAATTGAAACCAGATTTGTTCTACAGGCGTAGGATATGGCAGCCCACATCATAACACTACCCCCACTAAATCTATCTTCAACGACACAATTTCGGGCAAAACGTTCGTTTCTACGTCTGTATACACGCGTTCTTCCATTGCTTCTGTGCAACAGAACGCATGACTCGTCGCTGAACCAAACCAGTCGTCAATACCCGAATGTACCAATCCCTAGCTGCAGTAGCGACACGTGGTCTACCAGCTCGTGGTCGATCTTTCGTCGATCCATGTTGTTGATAATCGTTCCAAAAGCCGTGAAATTGTGCTTTGCGGGAAGTTATAATGACGAGCAACTGCTCACCGGACACCAGACGTTCGATAGCAATGTTTCGAGATTCTTGGTCCAGTGTTGGCATATCGAAATGTGATCATAGCTCAAACAACTGTAAATGTTTCACCAAACTATTACCGCCATTCTATACCACTCATCACTATCCCGTGGAGATTTAGAGTGATAATTAATACTCCCTAATTTAAAATGATGTCCTCATTATTACACCATCTACGCTCAATACGTGTTTTAACGAGGCTGACAACTGACGTGTGTACAAGAAAGACTAATAACGAACAGTAGCCATCCAACATCTAATATCCATTAAGTATCAGTATTAAAGTTAGAATAATTACATATTGTGGAAAACTGTTAACATCTCCAAATAAATTGGCTAACAAACTTGATTACATAATGAAAAACACTACATCATTAAGAAACTATAGATATGTCAATTATGTAACTTAGTAATTGGTGATGAATACCACTTTCTGGCCATCCCTAGATAATCTAAGACAATGATATCTACCACCATATTACTTCCAATATCCATCAATCGATAAGTTTGTTTCCTTAATGTTAACTAAATATTTACCACATTGTTAAAACAGCTTTTGTTATCAAACATGGGGTGCGTATGCTCCCTTGATTTATATTATGTATATATATATATATTTTTCTGTAATTTAATGTATTTCTCTATGTCACATATGTAACTTCATGAGATTACATTCTGTTCTGTTCTGTGCAATACACTTTCACCAAAATGCATTGTGTGTGTAATGATTTCGACATCTGATC
This sequence comes from Lepetodrilus schrolli, assembly GCA_032361225.1. Lineage (NCBI taxonomy): Eukaryota > Metazoa > Mollusca > Gastropoda > Lepetellida > Lepetodrilidae > Lepetodrilus > Lepetodrilus schrolli. The sequence continues at coordinate 2,742 of JAUTBT010048135.1, read as the reverse complement.
GTATTGCATCCGTTCTAGTGTCTGCAAAATTAAATCTAATCAGTGGTATGAAGTATAAGCCCGATTTGTGGAATGCCATCCGTCAGATATGCTCATTGAAACGATGTTCACGGGTAATACCTGCATGGTATTAAGTTATTAACCTCATCCGTCACATTCTATGGATACAACAATGCCCATACATTATCAGTTGACCGCAACTACACAGAGTATCAGTATTAACTATCACAACTATATCACAACTATCACAACTATATTACAACTATATCACAACTATATCACAACTATCACAACTATATCACAACTATATCACAACTATCACAACTATATTACAACTATCACAACTATATCACAACTATATCACAACTATCACAACTATATCATAACTATCACAACTATATCACAACTATCACTATATCACACAACTTCACAACTATCACAACTATATCACAACTATCACAACAGGGATGCAACTATCACAACAGGTTGATCCAAGCAGAAGCAGATGTGATCAGTTATAGAAATGGTAAAGATCGCTACCAATGGAACATGAATCATTGATTCAGTTTGTGATGACGTTGCTGTCTTTATTTTGCTTGTAATCTTTTTTATTACTTATAGGTAGAGTTGTAGTATGATCTAGTGCTAAGACCGGGAGAACAATCGTTTTAAAGGCTACTGTTGCTAGACATTCAGATATTCTAGAACACCGGATGGCAACTAATATCGTATCTGACTTTCATACAGTATTAAAGTTGCTTTAAGGTATTGAAAAGATAACTGTTATAAATATGTTGAAGTACCACGTACATAATAACTTACAGCCATAAGTCAAATATAAGCTGCCAATGTGGGCATCAAAGATCTCCAAACACAGAGTAGCATTGCATCACAACGGAAGACAATAACACCAGACATATCAATATGTATGTATGAAGTTCATAACTTCCTGGCTACAATGTGTAATTATTTACAAAGGATGTTCATTCACGATATCACTGACATGTACTTGTATTTGTTTTTATTGATGGTTGATACAATTACTTGGAAAACGATAGCATTTTTCTAGAGTGTGTGCTAGTGAAAACATTATTTAAAGGATCTCTATGATCTCTTGCAGTGGAGCACCTAAACAATTAAACATATTTCAAATGGATGTAAATGTTGCACCTTTAGCTCCAATGTTGTCCAAACGTAGCTATATAGTATGTCTTTAATAAATTATCCCATTCATAGGACATTCTGCTAGAATTAAAGACGAATATTAACATATGTAATAATGCATCCCTGGACATGACAATCAATATTAGCCACCAATCACTACTAATAACTCAAAATTATGAACCAACAGTTTTCTACAACAACACCCATTTTAGGTAATTAGGCATATCTTTTATTTCAATATAAATACGTACTGATACATTATTTCTATATGTGTACTAATGGATTCCATGACCATGAAAACAAGTTGATTGCCACCAAAAGCATGTCTCTACGTAGCTATTTGAATATAGCCATTAAAAATATATTTGCATTAATTTTATGTGTGCTATTTGTTTGCAATTTGTTGGATACGAAAATCAAGTCTCTACGTGGTCTAGAAATGAAGTTATGAAAAAAATGCATTCGTAGATGGCGGACATTTTGAATTTAGCATTAAAAAACAAGCATAAATCCTATGTGCAGTGGATTCCCCGATCATGAAAACATATTGTTTGCCTCCAAAATAACACAAGAATGATGGTTTGACAAAATACATGTAAACTTCATTATGGCGGCCATTTTTAATTAAGCCTTTAAAGAAATTGCCAAATGATGTCAAATTGGCATCATTTGGATTCTCATTCTAGACATGTTGAAGATGTCTTAACACCAATAAAACATATCAAACAGTCTGGACGCTAAAACCAGGTTCGGTGTATGGCTGCCGGTGTAAGATTGAAAACTGACCCGCGTTGTGTAGTGACTCTGGGTCGGTATTCAACGTTGAATTCTGACCCACCAACCGTTGAGCTGTAACCCGAACCATTGAATAAGGACCCCGGGTCATTTCTGAACGGCTTGTGATCAACAGGATACTTTTGTGAATAAAATAGTCTAACGTACCACGGCGTTGAAGAGACATGGAAAAAAAATAATGTATATCGTGTTCACGTTGTATTAAAGCTTGCGCACGTTTCATTTAAAGCGTGCACACGAGATGTTAAAGCAATGGATATACTTGTAGCCTTCTGAAAATAGGCATTAATATCCTAAGTTATATCAAATATGTGTTAAATACGTGTATGTGTGTGTATGTGTGTGTATGTGTGTGTGTGTGTGTGTGTGTGTGTGTGTGTGTGTATGTGTGTGTAAAACCCTGTTAAGCAGAGGATGACTGAGTAATAGTCTAACACTGAAAAAGGCAGTAAATTTACAACAGAAACAAATCATCTAAAATATATTACACGAAGTTCTCCCTAGACATTATCTTAACTTTCAAGTAAAATTGCAGTTTATTTATTGTTATATATAAGTTGTTTATGGAATGTAAGCAACGAGTAGGTCTATACCAGGTATCTGTGCTACTGTAAATCAGGAAATTAACGCGAGCATAATATTAATGCGTAAAATGCGACTTGCTTGTGGTCGCATTTAATTCCTACGCATTAATTACATACTTTAATTTAAGACCAAACCGAATGTGTACCCTGATTTCGTGCACTCTTCCGTAGCTTGAAATTGATCATATGTATAAGGTTG
>JAUTBT010048124.1:0-16253 GCA_032361225.1 Lepetodrilus schrolli | reverse complement strand
TAAATCGGCATCTAACTTAGGAGGTGATAAACTGGGTCATAAAGTTAGGAGCTCCTAAATTTAGGATGTTGTGAAACCGGGGCCTGGTGGCTCAGATTGAAGTGACTGGATTAGTAACTCGAAGACACGTCACCATGTGGAGGGGGAGAATGTAGCCAGTGTGATATAAGATTCCTACTACTTATACTGAGCGTATACTGGACCCACAATCCAGCAATTCAGGATTGAATCCTAGGATCGGCACACACCTCTGTTTCATAAACAGCTTATTGCATTCGATTGCTCAAACACTGACATTTTCTAAGACGGCAAGACTACGTCCCCTCCATGTTTTACTACTCTGTATACTTACGTAAGCTATACTGAGTGTAAATTTACATCTGGTATCGAGTGATGTCTCCTTCCTGCCAGAGTCTACACCAAACAGATTAATCTTCCCCGTGTGACTTCCTGAAGCTAGGAATCTGTTGTCTGGAGATAGTGCAACTGTCCACGCATCAACTGGGTAGGAAATAAAAATACTGTATTAATTATCACAGATTTACAATAAACAACTTTCATTACACTCATTACTACCATCATAGTGACATAGTTTTCAAAAAGCTGCAATAGCTTGTAGTCTATCCTATTCTTGAACAAAACATGTTTAAAGTGAATGTGAATGAATTATTGTTTTACGTCGCAGCGGGAATATTTCACCCATAGACGATGACATGTTTAAAGTAAAGTAAACTTTAACTGTATTCAGTATTATACATATTGCATCTTCCAAATCTTCCACATTTCAAACTGGTCTTGACAGAGGAGAAGATACATAACACAAAGCCGGGATTTGAACGTGCTGGTTTGTCAAGTGACACGATGTCTACCTAAAGTAGCATAGCTTTGCCCTAGATGTGGATTACTGGAAGTGACATCTTCATCGTTTTCATCCGAGGGAGTGATTTCTTGCTTAACACATATTTTGTAAATTTGATTGTTTATTTTGGTCATGACAACATACCTGGACCTGCGTCTATACTCTTGGCCAGTTTGCCGGATTCCAAGTCCCAGACTTTCACATGACCGTCTAGACTGCTGGACGCTGCCACTGGACATGGTCAAGGAACGAGTAACATCATAAACAGGACAAATACAACATAAATATATAAATTAAATTTCAGCTCAAAATATAACTGAAATAACATTCACGGATGATCAGGTACTTAAGTTACATATAAACATGCTAATAGTCAAAACCAAGGTCGGTGGTGCAAGCCCCGGCCACGTCAGACCAAAATACGTTAAAGATGATAGTTGTTGTCCCCCTGCTTGGCGCTCAGCATTAAAAGGGAAGTATTCAGCAACGGCTGGTCGGCTCAGAGTCGGCACAAAGTGGGATACCCATGTTCAACTGCGACATGTGGTATTTCAAGTGTGCACACATATCCACACACACATCTACACGCACACACACACACACAAACACACACACACAAACACACACACAAACAAACACACACACACACAAACACACACACACACACAAACACACACACAAACACACACACAAACACACACAAACACACACACAACACACACACACACACATGACTAGGATACAGGTTCCTCCGGAACTGATATCCACAGACAGGATTCCCAGCTGGTGTCCTTCCAGACTATGGCGCAACTCCAGCTTCTCATCAGACCTGACCCACGAAGAGAACAAGTGAATTATTGTTTTGATCGGGATACCCAGTAACATGCATTACATCGATACCCAAAGGGCAGATCTTGTGTACATGAACCAAGGGAGATAACTACTTCATAGATAATGATAATGCTGTTTGCGTCAAGTCTCATACTTAGACAGGACATGTGCCTGTGGTCACGAGACTGCCTCACCATTTCCAAACTTTAACAGTGTCGTCTAATGCCCCAGTGACGATGTTGTCTGTTCCATCTCTCTCGTTCCTGCCCCAGGCACAGCTCCATATACTGTCCTCGTGTGCTGGAATATCAATAATATCTCATCAGTAAATTAAAAACATCAGAAACTATATATATATAAAATGATTGTAACATGTATTCAAATTCAATACAATAATTTAATAATACTAACCCTGCTCCTGCTTGAAGATGATTGAGTACTGAAACATAATGATAAACAACAAATGAGCTATTATAATTATTATCATGGTTATATTCTACAAACGTTTCCTTTCTCAAATTTGGCATGGATATATGTATGCTTCTCTTCAAGTCTTACATTTTTTGTCAGAAACATACATTGCCTGTCAACTTTGAAATGATGTCACTTTTTTTTCAAACATCAGATTGGTTTGCAATCGCAGTGATTTACTGGAGTGCCAAAATTATTTTTTTTGCTGATCAAGTGATAAATCAATATTAGAGCAGGTTTCATGTAAGTACAGGACATTCTGCTAATGTGATAGTTATGACTTACAGTAATGTCTCATGTTAAAGCATTAACTCACTGCACACATCACTCGGCTAATCTACAGGACTGCTCACAGTCATCTCGGCAATCTCATGGTTGCTGCCATATTAGAACCACATCTGCCACGTGATAGTCACGTGATACCCTAGCGCGATTATTATCAATATTTCCAATAACTGATTAGATTAGTGCATGTTTTGATTAGACAATAGTATATATTTCAGTAAACTATGTATCTGCAGTTTTTCCCATTGCCTAACAATCAGGAAGTAGGTGAAATATAATTAATATAAATTACACCATTTCCCGTAGTCGGTTGATAATATACAAAGAAAATAATAATTATATTATGGTTTCTAATTACAAATAATTATTTTGAAGTTAATTCCTAACTGTAATGTATCACTCTCAAATGATAAAATGTCATTGTTTACTAAATAGTGTAAAATAGGCCCTCCGTGCATTCTGAGTGGTGAGGCTGATGACGACTAATCACCATTATCCATGAATCTGGGCAAGATTAGTGCTCCTCCGAGTACCAAGGGTATTACTGGAGCAAAGTGGTCCAGAGGTGAGCAGATTGCATCATGGTCATCAAGCACCATTGGTGTCAACTATACACTGGCTAGCATTGGCAGCAATTTTGTTCCATAAATTAAAAATATGCTTTCAAGATTCTTTCACTTATACCACAACTTGTCTGCTTATGGTAGGAGGAAACCCGCAACATCCGTAACACTAAATGTTGCAGTAAACCTGTGAGGACCACCTGGTACTGATAAACAAAGGATGATAACTGTATTGCCATGGTACAGACAGGGCATCCTATCATGATCACGTCAGAAAGGTAACTTTCTCAAACATTGATGACAGACCCTCTGCCTTTCACTCAAAAGTCCAAAGTTCTACCAATGCGCTACCACCTGCCCCAGTTCCATAACTAAAGTGTGCAAGATCTTAGTGAACTGATATAGTGACTTACGCATATTAGCCTCAGACTGATCCTTGAACTGCACAGTTTCTGTTTCCTGATCATGTTTCTGCTGCTCTAGCCTGGATGTGTGTTCCTCTTCAATGTTCCTGTAACATCATTGTGTAGTATCCCAGTACATGGACATTACTATAGTACAGTTTACTGGTATAGGGACATGAAGGCCTCTGATGACCTGGTACATGGACATTACTATAGTACAGTCTACTGGTATAGGGACATGAAGGCCTCTAATGACCTGGTGAACTACCCCTGATTTTCATAAATCTGGCCCCGAGAATATGAAACATTTTTAGTACGATTTCATGCTGAAGCTTAAATTTTATATGGGGATTTGAGTTAAAGTTTCTTAATCTTAGGGCCTGGAAAACAACCTCTACAAGACCAGTCCTAAAGGTGGTGAAAATATATGTTCTTTGAAAGGAAAAACTCTCTAAAGTATTGTCCAATAATTTTTGAATAAAAGTGAAGGTATTTATCAAATTCCACAGAAACTAAATGCTAAATAACGACAAAATGTGTTTGATGTACTGAAACATACTTCACTCTATCTAGATGCTGGCTTTGCAATTCTTCAATCTTATTCCGCAAATATTCTTCAGCCTGTGATACAGAAATGACACAATCAGCAACTACTGATGCTCAAGTAAATGTTCCAACAAGTACAGAATGTACTTCCTTATTTATTTATTTGTTTATTTATCTACAGTCGACCCCATATATCTGGACTTCAGATAACTGGTTCCCTTGCTATCCGCACAATTTTTACTGGGAAATTTGGTTTCCGTTTACGGTCGGACATATCCGGGAACCAAATAGACAAATTAAGTACAATATATCTTCAAATAACCCGACGATAAAAGAGCTATGAACTGCTAATAGTCAGCTGATAGTAGATTAGCAGTTTGTTTAGCAAATTAGGTAAGGCAGCCATTTTGTCAAGATCATGGTCAAAACAGATTAGATTGCGGCTTAAATGGGACAGTGTTTTGACAACAAAACATTGTTTTCAGTACATTACAAAAGCTGTGGAGAATAATCAGTGCCATTTCCATTGGATTAAAAATTGATTTAACATCAAGGAATTGCAAACACAGGTAATCAGTGTCAGTTAGACTGGACTCAAAATTGAGTTAACATCGTTAAGGCTGCTAAAAATAAATAGACTGTCCTGTGTCTTGAATTTTCAAACTAACCTTTTTACATTGAATTGACTTGATGTATTATCAGCTGATGATAGCATGTATAGTATTATGTTGTATGAGCAATACATGTATGCGTCATGGACCATAATCGTATGATAAATGAAGTGAAGTAGTCTATCTGTGTTTGTCTATTAATTTACATGAAAGGGAGGCAACTCTTGTCAAAATTCAGACATCTGGAAATCCAGTTACCTGCACGATTTTACCGGGAACGCAACCGTCTGGATAAACGGGGTCGACAGTATTTATATATTATATGTATCCATTTTTTTTACTAAGGCCTTCTACAATTTAAACACATTTCCCCCGGATTAAAGATATATTATTAGTAGTAGTAGTATTAAGGGTATTTCAGTAGTATCTTCTAATACATACACACTGTAGTGGCACAGTGCTGTACACAAATGTCTGAATATTACAAGTTGTACCCTTTGTTTCGTCTGTCGATGGTTCAATCTCTCCTCCTCAAGGTAGAGAGTCAGGTCTGAGATCTGCTGCTGGAGTTGAGCTATCAGGGAGTCTCTACAAAAATAAGAAAATGAAATCATTTTGCGGAAAACTTAAAACTGGAATTTTAATGAGGAACCATGCGTCATTAGTACATTAACTGAGTTCACGAATGACAGGATGTGATATAAAAGTCATAATTTGCCCGCTTTTTGCAGTCCTATAGGGAACTGAACATTTGCTACAAAAACTTCTTTTTGGTATCAGCATATTTAGGAAAGCTAGGACAATGGAAAACTGGTTAAATTTATACTCTTTTTTTTAAGGATTATGTTCAATCTATGAACACCTGCATAACGACAATTTTCAACAGTGCAGCTTGTGCGTCTTAAGGATCCTTCGCAGTTAAGGCTCACACTAAGTCAGGGACAGATAATTTTACTTTGGTCCCTCATTACAAATGAAAATAAAATTTTAACTATTGTTATTGGACTCAGAATGAGATATTGCTACATACCTTTCATAGTCATCTTGTCTTTTCCTGAATGAGAGACAAAATGTTAAATTACATTAAATCCATTGTCACCCATCTCAAAAATAGGCTTCCTAACAATAGAATAATCTTAGTTGCTGTATGATAGTAGATTATTCCAAGAAATATTAAATTTATGTCTCATTCTTATCTGAATTATTAATATAATTGTAATTCTTACTTTTGCATTTCGTCTTGAGGAGGGCTGAAGAATTCGTCTTTGAGTGTGACAGCAAACTTACTCTTGCTGCGCGATAATATGTACCCTGGACCCACAACAAAGGGTACTAGTGGACCCTGTATGGACAAAACATAACAATAGGCATTGTCATCTTCACTATGGACATCAAAATACACGTAACAGAAAGGTAGATGCAATCAGAAATGACGCTAATATCACAATATTATTTCATTAAAAAAAATAATAAAAAATTCATAAAAAATATACTTCAAAATGGAATATTTGTGAAAACAAACAATTTACAAGAGAAAATAATGCAATATATTACAACAAAAACAACAACTTATAATTTAATCAGAACATTTAGGACAGTGTTAAAAATATTCAAAATAATCTTACCTCCATGTTTTTCTGCCATGGTGGGGGCTTGCTGCGTTTTGTAGGTAGATGATTTTCGAAGTTGTGTCGCCGTGTGGGCTCATGTTCCACCTGTACCACTCGGTCACAGCTGGGACAAGGAAACATAGCAATCTTGCACAAATCTTAAATGTTAAAATCCGTCAAAATAAAACGACAAAATTCTACTAGGAAAGTTATCATTAAAACATGAAAAATGTTCTGATAAGATTGGGTTTAACTGTGGTACCTGATAGAAGTAAATCTAATAATATATGTAGTTCTAGTGGTACAGTGCAACACACAGTACTTAAACATGTTAACTGTGTAATAATTTAAAAGTTATTTACTTTTCATAAAAACCAATAGGTATATGTCCTCTTGAAATGCTCTCCAATACGGGCAATGATATTAAATCCATAAATCAGCACTCTATTTAATTCTGTTTTGGCATAATGAATAATGTTGTATTTCTGAATACATGGTTCACATTTATTAAATATGTCTACTTATCGACAGGCATACATAGATATTGAAACTCTTATGCAGGTATACATATACATACATGAACATATAATTATCTGTTTAGATATTACACCAAACAAACAAATTACCATGACTGAAAGAACCATACATCACACTAAGTGTTACGCTGTACATGACAGCATGGCGGCTGAGTGGACACTACATGTTACTACTCTGTTATAACAACACAGCCGACACTATGTGCTGCTAATTCTGTTGTAACAAAACAGCAGACACTACATCTTACTAACTCTGTTGTGACAACACAGCAGACACTCCATGTTACTAACTCTGTTGTGACAACACAGCAGACACTACATGTTACTAACTCTGTTGTGACAACACAGCAGACACTACATGTTACTAACTCTGTTGTGACAACACAGCATACACTACATGTTACTAACTCTGTTGTGACAACACAGCAGACACTACATGTTACTAAATCTGTTGTGACAACACAGCAGACACTACATGTTACTAACTCTGTTGTGACAACACAGCAGACACTCCATGTTACTAACTCTGTTATGACAACACAGTAGACACTATATGTTGCTAATTCTGCAGTGGCTGAGAGGACACTACATGTTACTCCCTCTGTTATGTACATGACAACACAGTAGACATTATATGTTACTCATTCTGCAGTGGTAGAGCTGACACTACATGCTACTTACTCTGTACATGACAAATGACAACACACTGAATGTTACAACTGACTGGACACTACATGATACTCTGTAGATGACAACACAGTGATTGAGTGGATATTACATGTTACTCACTCCATACATGACAACACAGCTGCAGCTGTCTTTGGTCTGTTCATCCGACTGCTGGCGCCACTGTGACCACGCATGGATGATGGAGTTGACCTAAATACAAACAAATAAAATCTTCATAGAATGTTCAGCAATATCATAGAATATATTAATAGATTCTCTTTCTAGAATCAGGATTTTTTTTTACCATAGATAAATATGAGATTAGTACATTTGAAGTCACAATAATTATGATAAGTTGAATATATGTCAAAGTTATTTTTTTATGAACATTGATGGATTTCCCCCTTCCTTTTTATACATTTTTATATTGTAAAACAATTGTTAATTTTCAAAAACAAATGGTTGTTTTTTAATATATATTAATATTAATTGATTTATTTAGCACATTTTCATAAAATCTTCCACATGCTGAAAATGATAGATATGTTCCGAAACTAACAAGTGACGAATTATTTCCCGGCGCCGAAATATTCTTTCTTTACTCCTTTGTTTACACATCCTGCATGAAGCCATCATGAACAAACTCTCCAATCAGGGAAACCACATTTACACAAACAATTTGATAGTAACGTGTAACTCTCCAAACATGTCCATTTCAGTGTTCATTGCAGAATCAAAACATGTACATTTCACATTGGTATATTTCATGTAATGTGATGTCTTTAGGAAGGTAACATTACAAGAGGGCATGCATCAAGGACTGTCCCACTTGTATATTTGACACAGGCTCAATGGCTCAATGTGTCCTGTAACAGGGCAATGTTGTTTCCAGTGCTTGAGCGCATATCCTTTAACTGCCAGTCAGGACAGTGGGGTCACTTTGGCTGATTGACAGAACATTGACAGAACACTGACAGAACATTGACGTCTGTTTCACGGGTGATTGCACACGCTCAGTCTGTTACATGATTATGCTGACAAGTCTTTCGTCACATTTGATTCAATAAATTTGACACTCATTTAATATATCACTCGTTATCAATCTAGATAGTATTTTCCCCTTCAAATACACTCCAGGACATTGTATTTTAAAATTATCATTCACATAGGAATTTTCTCACTAAAAGACGACGACAGTATATCGACACGTGTATTTTTCATAGTCTACTATTCCTCTTGGATACATTCCTCCGACATTGATTCACGTCTATTTCAATCATTGTATTTGTGCTGTATATTCAATCGTATTTGAATATCCCGGACACAGGTCCATCTCTGGTTGATACAGCACCATCGTTGATCTCCCAGTAATGGCAGTTTCTCACAGAAGTGGTGTCAATGACTACACTGACAGGACATCATAGGAATATCTCATAACTCGGCGCAAACAGACGGTTGCCATAGAAATGTGACAGACAACCTTGGAAGAAAAACACAGCACAATCCTGGTAGCAGGTACAACACGACGCTTGGCCTCATGGAGTGGAGACCAGCAGTTAATCCTGCAGTTGGAGTAGGATTTACGGGCTGACGATAATTACCTAATCATGCAATATCAAGCTATAACCCATTCCCTGCTAATCTATAATCATTGGCTGAGCAGTGGAAACATTGGAATCAAACTCTTGTCTTCCTTTTCAGGATTTTGTGTAGGAAATTTGCCAATATAATATACATAAGATAAGTAAACCAAGCACTATTCTTCGCTGACTAGACTAAATATCGAAAGTGAGTTTTCGCTTTATAAAATTTATATCATTACCTGGCATATTTGTGTTTATTATAAACAATAAATATAGACGGAATAATGATCAAATCCAAATAATAAATGAAATAGCAGATTTGTAAATATCAAGTACGGTACCATACTCAGTTCCATCTCGAGATTCTTCTAGCCTTCCCCACTGACCATACAAATAGAAAGTAGCTTATGGTCAGTAAGGAAGGCTAGTGGAATCTCGAGCTATCAGTTCTTATACCCACTGAATATTACACCAGAATGAATAAGCTTCATAGTGGTGTAGAAATTTAAGATAGGAACATTATACGGAACTCATGTAGCCATGTAGACCTATCTACTGCAAAATAACAAGGATATTTGCCAAAATGACATTGAACATTTATTATATTGAGTGAGTGATTATGGAGTTTAATGTCGCTGCGGGAATCTTTCACCCATTTATGACGATTTTATTATAGTACTAGTAAGTATATCACATATGGACAGTTAGAATTGTAATAGTAAAATCATCAATAATAATAACTGCCTGTAAAAAACTAAAAAACTAAAAACATTTTACATTCTTCTTGTTGCAATATGACTGTCCACCAATGAATGTTAGTACAACATGGGTTCTTTCCAACCAGGCTCAACATTTCCATGGAGAAAAACAAATTTATCTCAATATGAGTTTTATTTAAACCTTTTGATTAAATTTAGGTGAGAGACAGAGAGAAAAAAATAACATTTCTTGAAAGCAGTTTTTAAAAGCAGCTCTAAATCCCAATTTAAAAAAAAAAGTTTCTCTTTCTCTTCAGTATACAAGCACTGAATTCTCTATCGACATTGTACAGTATGTTCTGGGCATACACAAGTCGCTGGTTGCTACAGGTGTCGAGACTCAAGACTCCGACCTACATACTATGTCAGTATGTCAAAGGCTGACAGAAACTTCATTGGCTATAGACCATGTTTATATAGATACAGCCTGTTCAATTGGCAGGGGAATGCATAGACCCCCAGTTTGATATACAAGCTATGTACAAGCTATAGACAAGCTGTGTTTGCCAAACATTCATCAATCCTGACAGTGGAATATATTACTGCTTAACAGGAGATCAGTTGTAGGAAAAGGACTGTTACATTTATTGGTAACAGGAATGTTACCAAAGTTTACTCCATGATGTATGACAGCCAGATTTAATGAATATGAAGTCATTCATTACATGAAAAATTAATATTGAAATTTGAAAATACATAACGGTGCCAAGTTTCTGATACTGCGCCTGTAAAAATATGATTAACATGAGAAAAAGGAAATCAATACCTTTAAACATATGATTAACATAAGAAACTGGAAATCTAATACCTTTTAAAATATGATTAATATGAGAAACAGGAAATCAATACCTTTAAAAATATGATTAACATGAGAAACAGGAAATCTAATACCTTTAAAAATATGATTATCATTAGAAACAGGAAATCAATACCTTTAACAATATAATTAACATGATAAACAGGAAATCTAATACCTTTAAAAATATGATTAATATGAGAAATAGGAAATCAATACCTTTAAAAATATGATTAATATGAGAAACAGGAAATGTTTTTCAAAATTCCAGGAGTAGACAGACACAGTATTTTTTGTTTGTTTTTGCTTCCTACATAATGGCATAAATTATAATCATAAATTGTATACAAATATTTTCTTGACATTTGTGTTTTTATACTGTGTATAATCCACAGGATACTACATTCCACTTTGCTTTATCAATGAAGCAAAGTGGATTGATCTCAAAGGTACACAATGGTGAAGTGTCGTGCTGCATACTTTAAAAAACAATTATTCAAAAACAATTTGACCCCTTTCCTAAATGCACTTCTGTTTGCTCTCTCTGGCTATGCACTGCCATTAGCAAGCTGCATCCTAAAGACGACACATATTGCAATCCTAATGCAAACCTCAGAATTGTCTATTTCTCCACCTACATGTACATGTATCCTACAGGTTTCCTCCTGCTCTGAACACCAAATCTTGGCTGGAGTGTAATAAAAGAAAGGTTCTGTTCTGTTCAGTTACATTTTCACAAATTACATTGGCTTTCATTAAGGTTAAATAATTGTCATGGAATCTCCCAAATTATTTAATTGTAGATCTACATTGGTAATGTAAATGTTCTAAATCACATACAAATGTATTACTAAAGTATTATAACTGCTGATGTACAGTATTCTTTATGACAAAATAGTCGATAGACCAAACAAAATTCTTTACAGATTAGAGTAGAAAGTAACAAGATTCTGAGATTTTATTTTAATGTCATTAATTCGACAACATTTCAAAAGCTATAGACATAACAAACCTTTTGCTGTGAGATTCCTTTGCCGTTTGCGTTCTCATGATTCCACTGTGCGAATCTTCCCAAATTTACTCCTAATATACGTAAAGTAAATATGTACACCTATGAATGTACACACAGCACTGATACACAGGGAACGGCCATTACATGCATCGATGGTCTTTATACATAGAGTTAACCCATTCAGGGAGGATTAACCCATAATCTGGTGTCTTATTATGATATTTAGTGAAAGCGTCTTTTGGGCTCTTCAAATCCCTTGCGGAGAAAGAATGCCAAGTACAAAGCTATATCCAAAGTTTGAGCCTCCTTGTTTGCACGTGACATAAGTTTAAATGTATGCCAACAACAGGATTTCTGTCACCACTAACACTAGTCGACTGCTTGTTCACTTTCAAAACAAGATACTATCGGGTTAAGTGTCTCAATATTGAATTGAATCATGGACAAAAAACAACATTTGGGTAACAATGTATATTGTACATGTTACATGTATATTTGAATACATAGATTTCAAGTTACTGTGGAGCGTGTTATAATAAGGTATTGTAAGATCAGCCGGTTAGTCACATGATACCGTAGGATATCTACTATGATAAGGTGCCATAAAAAGATACAATATAATCATGATAAAGTAACAGCAAATATTATGATGTTATATGTATACATATCTCCAGAAAATTGACTTTCTTCTTTGCTAATAAAGAATAAACACTTTTATAAGACTTAAAAGACGTGACAGCACAATCTACCTGTGACTTGAGCGATACGATCGATAGTCATGGACACGTGACATAATGCCACTTGTAGGCACAAACAGTATTGGTTTTAGGATTATATTTTCAACCAGTATTGAACGACTCATAGCACATTCTCTGTGCTATCTCCAGGCAATGTTTGCCTTAGTAAGAGTGATGTCATGGAACTGTTTACATAAACAGAAACACGATATTACCCTCAAACACACCGTGGTTATAGTCTTCTCCAGTGTTGCCTTACTACATAGATCTGTATCTCTCTTAAGTATATATACGATGAAATGAGATGTCGTAAACATGTTTGTAGGTGTTTGTAGTTAATTACATTTACATAATATTCTCATTTTAATGACTGAGAAGGAATATATTGTAAATGAATCTACAATTTCAGGCACCATTATTAAGGCAAAAAGTTTGCTTGGAATATTTTGTGTCCATTCACATACAGTATCTTAAACTTGAAGATATAACTTTGAAAATAGAAAACTATATAACCCCCAAAAGCATGCTGTTTCCCTATTAGAAGTTTGGGTGGATGGTTGATTTGGGGTTTAAAGCCACTTTCAAGATTTGTTTCACTCACATCACTTTGTTTCACTCGCATATGTACTGCTTGTACTAGTCTGGATTTCCAACATTCTTGTTTTTTAAAGTGCTAGCTCAATTAGAATATCATGTCGCAGATAGAACATGGATACCCCACTCAGACACAGTATACTGATTCCGAGCCGACCAGTCCTTGCGTTACCCCTTTAATGCTGAGCGCCAAGCAGGGGAACAACAAGTACCATCTTTTAATGTCTTTTGGATCGAACCCGCAACCTTCCACACTCCGGGCCATATCCACAGATATTTGGACAGATACATAATTATTTACTATACTATAACTTAGGATAAATTGACAATGGTATAGAATGATTTTATACCTATAAGCCATGATTTAAGTTAAAGAATCTTGAAAGCAGTTCTAAACTCTAATTACAAAATAATAATAATTATGGCACAAAAACAATTTACCTACAGAAAATAATTTTCCATTTATTACTGCAAACTTTGAGGGCACATGGGTTAACCTCCATATTAAATATGACAGGATATGAAATGAACATAAGCAGTGAGCAGTAGACATAAAACATGCACATTATCTTGATCCAGCATTGTTGTGAGGGAAGTAGGATTAGGAAGTGTACAACATCTATTCCACGGTGGTCAATGCAATGTGGCGCGGTGTCCACTCCATTACCCTTGTGACCACTGGCCAGTTGTATCTGACCAGTGTTTATGAACATGTTTACTATGATCCAGTGGAGAATGGTGCATTGTGCTGTCTACTCTAGTGTTGTCAGGCCCTAGTTATGCCAACTCATTTCTTGTTGAATCTTTCCACTAGAGAGAATATATATCATAGGTAGACTTCTGAATATATTAAACACATTTTGATTTGTACAAATATTATTCAGAAGTCTATGTAAGATATATTTTCTATACAGCGAGCCCTCGTTATAATGCAACATGGAATTGACTAAACCATGGGTTAGTCATGGATACCATTTTTACTTTCATTATCTGATTATTTTCGTTTATTTTGTGTGATCATTTTCAATTTTCATATTTATCTAAAAATTGGAATGGCTACAAATTTAATCTATTTTCTCCTGTTCGAGTTAATAGAGAAAATATGGTACCGGTACTTTGGAAATGTTCCAATGAGACATGAGTGAGTGTGCACTGGAGTGCAGTTAGCAGTTCACCATGTGCATGATATTTAAGGTTTAACAACTGCCTCCAGCATAGCTTATTTAGCAGACGGTATCATGTGTTTATTTCTGGGACACAGTTCTACAGGAAGCATAGATACTATTCATAATCGGATAAGGGCTAGTTATTGAATCTTTAAGAAATATAGTCCAAATTTATGACTATTTCACTATGGTACAAGGACTAGCCATAGCATTTGTATGAAAATACAGTACATTATGTTAGACTGTAGTCATTGTTTATAACATGCACTATAATACAAGGAATAGCCAAGATATGGCTGGTCGGCTCAAAGTCAGTTTAAAGTGTCAGACAATGATATTAACCGCTCTCCAGCCCCATGCTCTGACAGGGAGGGACCAGTCTGCCGAAATCAGCTAAACTGGAAGGCAACTGTCAAAGCAGTAAAAATACACACATGCATGCATGCACACACGCACACACACACACACACACACACACACACACACACACACAAAATGGCAACTGACCCTTAATTAATTTTGTTGAGTAGATGTTATGAATGAAATTGCATTCCAGGATAGATCAGGGGCATTGTAATAATTCCAATGCATAATCAATCTGTCACCTGTTCATAAGAGGCTATGTACATTCCAGATACGCATTATGAAGTTTACAATGTGCAGGCATTACTCTCTCATTATGGGTTCTGTGATTGTGTATAGCCATCAATCAATTTCCAGGAGACTTCTATTGTTCAGAAGGCACTCTTGAGAAAAGTACATATAAATCTCTCAAAGCTGTTGCAGGTTTCATTGCATGGCTGTCAGACATTACTAAGCTTGTTGGCATGACGACGTCAGATAGTATCTAGAAAATACACACATCCAATTGTGATCAATACAAGTACACATAACTTTAAGTACTTTTCCAGAGCATTGACAGAATTTCTGCAGTCTTTAATTTAATAAAGTGATCAGAATAACATAGAATACATCATTTTATATAGCACCCTATATAGTTTTATATAGCGCCCTGTATAGTTTTATATAGCACCCGGTATAGTTTTATATAATGCCCTATATAGTTTTATATAGCACCCTGTATAGTTTTATATAGCACCCTGTATAGTTATATATAGTGCTCTATATAGTTTTATATAGCGCCCTGTATAGTTTTATATAGCACTGTATAGTTTTATATAGCACCCTGTATAGTTTTGTATAGCGCCCTGTATAGATTTAAATAGTGCCCTGTATAGTTTTATATAGCACCCTGTATAGTTTTATATAGCACCCTGTATAGTTTTATATATTGCTCTATATAGTTTTATATAGCGCCCTGTATAGTTTTATATAGTGCCCTGTATAGTTTTATATATTGCTCTATATAGTTTTATATAGCGCCCTGTATAGTTTTATATAGCACCCTGTATAGTTTTATATAGCGCCCTGTATAGTTTTATATAGCACCCTGTATAGTTTTGTATAGAGCCCTGAATAGTTTTATATAGCACCCTGTATAGTTTTATATAGTTTATATAGCGCCCTGTATAGTTTTATATAGCACCTTATATAACGCCCTATAGTGCCCTGTATAGTTTTATATAGCACCCTGTATAGTTTTATATAGCGCCCTGTATAGTTTTAAAATGTGCCCTGTATAGTTTTATATAGCATCCTGTATAGTTTTATATAGTGCTCTATATAGTTTTATATAACACCCTGTATAGTTTTATATAGCGCCCTATATAGTTTTATATAGCACCCTGTATAGTTTTATATAGTGCTCTATATAGTTTTATATAGCACCCTGTATAGTTTAATATAGTGCCCTGTATAGTTTTATATAGTGCTCTATATAGTTTTACATAGCACCCTGTATCATTTTATATAACACCCTGTATAGTTTTATATAGTGCCCTGTATAGTTTTATATAGTGCCCTGTATAGTTTAATATAGTGCCCTGTATACTTTTATATAGTGCCCTGTATAGTTTTATATAGTGCCCTGTATAGTTTTATATAGTGCCCTGTAGTTTTATATATCACCCTGTATAGTTTTATATAACACCCTATATAGTTTTATATAGCGCCCTATATAGTTTTATATAGCGCCCTATATAGTTTTATATAGCACCCTGTATAGTTTTATATAGTGCCCTGTATAGTTTTATATAGTGTTCTATATAGTTTTATATAGCACCCTGTATAGTTTTATATAACCCTGTATAGTTTTATATAGT
>JAUTBT010048113.1:0-16253 GCA_032361225.1 Lepetodrilus schrolli | reverse complement strand
CAGCCTAATGATTTGACTTCACAGTAAAATCTTTATGATGTGGCATTTTTATTCTTTAATGACTTTAAAATGATATTGGGTGATAAATATAATCTCTCCCTCGTGTCTTGGAATATCAACTATATCAACACTCGTCGATGAAAGTTCTTAAATCTTAGGCAAAGCCTCGGATTTAATAACTTTCACGACTCGTGTTCATCTATTTGATATTCCAAGACACTTGGGTGAGATTCTCTATCTGTAAAAAAAATGCTATATTGAAATGCTTGGACTGATTCCAGCTAACCTGTGTCCTTCTGACAGAGGTACTGATGGTCCACTCCACAGTCATGTGTGGTCCAGTGCAACAGGTGGACAGATGCCTCCACACACTGACCGTGATGAGGCTGGTTCGAATCCCAATTACTAAAGGTGTGGCTATCCCACGGTTCGCACATATCCCACAAGAACTCGTCCGTGCTTTCATCCTCTCTGCTCAGCCCGATCCAGAACGGATTTGTCCTGGACGAAAACGAAATGATAATAAATCCATCGAGAAGACACTGAATACAATGTAGATGGTATTGGTGGTGACAAATTTTGTGAATCCTTTAGATCTTAAGTCTTGATACATTTGCAATGTGAAAAAAATAACAATTTCCCCGTGGTGATAATAATAATAATAATAATAATAATTATTATTATTATTATTTGTATTCCATCTGGTAGAAGATACGCATTTGAGGTTTTATTCATGTTACAAGAACTCAAAAACCAATGTTAACAAGCATCGGCTTACTATATAGTTATGTAATTAGATGTATTTATGGATCCCCCAACCATACACTGGCATTTATTTACTTATTTAAATCAGTGCACTCCTATACAAAACGGCAGTACGGCAACTCAACTCCAACCTCACCAGTGGTGTAGCCTCTGGCTACGGCGGTTGAAAGGTTACCTTTGAGTTACGTCGTTGTATACAGGAGAGCGCACGTGGCCATCTACTCACATTTCTGTCGACCACCTCATATCATTATCAACCCATTCAGTCAGCACAGTATCGACGAGAGGCGTGTCCACTCTTGCCAGTCGCCCTCCATTGTCCAGGCAGGTCTGGCGGGCGTCGTTCCAGGACTTCTCGTCCCTGGATATAGTGAACTGACGTCCCGACATCGTACTAGCTCCATCCGCCTCAGCTGCGTCACAACCCGGATATATTAGAAATTATGTTAGAATAGAATTCCACTCTTGTGGGGACCGCCTTTAGATCGTAGCGTAGGGGTTATTTGTCGAAGTTAGGGCGGTGGTTCAAATAATAATAGTCGCTTATCCCCTGATTGACACACAGCATTAAAGGGGTAAAGCAAATACTTGGAGTCAGTTAATTATGTGCGTGCGTGCGTGCGTGTGTATACTTATTTGATCCTGATGATATCAGTATTCTACTGACGAAACGTTGATTAATTTAGTTTTGATGATTGTCTAAATTTCTGATATATATATGGTTTATGCGGCAGGATGAGCAAGCACCACCAGACAGTCGAAAGTCAGCCTGGTACGAGCAGGGCGTACACAACACGAAATTCAAGATACGAATGAAATATTATTGAAGGTGGCTCTAAATCCCAATTCAACCAACCAACCAACTTATCGCTGTTGGAGATTACAGACATGCTTAGGACATCGAGACGGACATAGCCTAAAGCAATGAATGAATACAGCTGGCAAACCTATCAATGTGCAATACTTACAGAGGATGAAGTCCACCAATATCACGATGACAATGGGGAGCTGAAATAGTGATAAAATAGTGTAGTGAGAAAATATTGAGAAAAGAAAATATTGAGAAAATATTGAGAAAAGAAAATGGTGAGAAAATATTGAGAAAAGAAAATATTGAGAAAATATTGAGAAAAGAAAATATTGAGAAAATATTGAGAAAATATTGAGAAAAGAAAATGGTGAGAAAATATTGAGAAAAGAAAATAGTGAGAAAATATTGAGAAAATAGTGAGAAAAGAAAATAGTGAGATAATAGCTCTCGCAAGTTAAATTAATTATAAGTATATTATTTATATCATATGTAGAAGTCTGATACATAGTGAAGTAGTTCTGTGACGATATGCCATGTCCTCAGCGAAACATATACAGTGAAGTGTTTTCAAAGAATTGATTTCTGCTCCAGTCCCATGAAATATAACAAACACATGTAGACCACATAATTAATATCACTGGATAACTGGCAAAATATACTGCTCAGCATTTGCTAAGTAAAACCCTGGAAAGCAGTCTAGGTGTCTGCCCTTGTTATGTGTAACTATCATGGCACCATCTTATAGTATACCAATTTTTTTAAATAATATATATATATACAATTCATTTGGTGCGTATTACATATACCATCAATTTTTGTTCTACATATTACTAAAAATAGAGAAAACATATAAAGAAAAACAGTTTACCATACTAATATGACGACGCTATACTCACCAATGGCAACAATGCTATCTGCTAAATATAGCAACAGTGCTTTATTCTTAATATAGACTGGCCAATATTTTCTTCGACGAACCACCATTGTATTGTGAACACAAACGATTATGGGACATCAGGAGGGAATTCGCACATAAAACTGACGTCAGTGTCCCGTCACGATTTATAATCACGTTCACCAATTCACAGGGTATGTGCTATTAATTAGGGGGAAACCTACATATTTCTAGATTAGTAACAAACAAAAATGAACAGAAAAATATTTGTTGGCAAATATAGTTGTATCAGATTATGTACTAAACCAGTTAGTGACTTTGCTACTTTAAAGGTAAGTGACAAATCGCTATGCATTTGCGAATATCATTAAAATCAGATCCGAAACGCTCAAATATGTGGACATCCGCTAGTATCTGTTTAGTAAATGAATGTCATAATGTTTATGGAGCGAAACGAGATATGATTTTAATTAAATCATGCAGTTGCATTCCTTATACGCATTTGCTGTGGTATTAATTTGGACATACCGTATAACTGGAAAATGTCACGGTATGGTATGACAGGCAAGCAATTGCACCCGATTATCATGATATTGAAATTGTTTTGTCTTGTGTTATTGTAGCAGGGGGGATATGGCCCATTCCGGGAAGATAGACACAATGATGTATTTGTTGAATGATTTATTTACAGCACCATTCCAACTTCTGATATTTGTTCTATATCACATCTTGAAGTATACAGTAGTACATCTCTATTCTACTGATTCTGAATATATATCTCTGTGTTCTCTACCTTTCATTACCATCTTTCATTCTATGTTACATATTGAAACATCACTTATATACCTATACAACGTTACTATGGATATTAACAAACATACTTGGTTAGTAAAACTACTGAAGACGTCTGTCATTGCAAGATTGAAACAATACATAGCGAATTACAATTAGATACATCGTACTAAGTATTGAGATAATCCCATCGACATATTTATACAGTGAATTGAATTATCATTAGCTTAACTCAACTGGGGTCAAGCTAAAGTGGCTAATGATGGCCGGTCCGCCAATAGTTTATATAACAATACACTTGATTCAGACGGTCTAATTTGGACGACATTATTAAGAATATTGTAGCAAATATTACACTGTCACAGTGGGACCCATGTAGTAGTTGTGTTTACGCAAATCGATGATTTGACCCATGTATTAGTGCGTGTACGCAAGTCGAGGAATCGGACCCATGTATTAGTGTGTGTTTACGCAAGTATATGATCAATCTGTACATCTTCTGAACTGCGTATGCTGGACAAAACAATCTGAATGATCTTCTGGAACAATGGAAGAAGAACAAAAGCAATACAAATAGATGAAGCATTTATATAATTCATGTTGATTCTAGTTCCTTCCCTACACAATCGTGCTCAGTGTGGTACAGTGTGGTACAGTGTGGTACACTTGTACATGGACGTAACTTTACTAAAAGTAACTGTACAGCACTCATAGTAGACCTAGGGGCTATACAGTTTACTACATACAAAGGTTCCTTTGTATAATATTTAATGATATTGAAAAGAAATGTTATATATAA
Organism: Lepetodrilus schrolli; assembly: GCA_032361225.1. NCBI lineage: Eukaryota > Metazoa > Mollusca > Gastropoda > Lepetellida > Lepetodrilidae > Lepetodrilus > Lepetodrilus schrolli. The sequence continues at coordinate 12,191 of JAUTBT010048113.1, read as the reverse complement.
AATGCAATATTAGTATGTTTACAATCTTTAAAAGGAAACATCTTGGGTATCTTCCATATATTAAGATTTAATTTTCATAAAATTAAGGATGGGAAATTCAGATGCATACCCAGTATGCACAATGACAAGTAAGAGATATTTGATAAAGAAAAATCTGGAATTGTACATATTAGGAACCCAAGACTCCTGTAGCCTAGTGTATGTACATACACTGCTGGCAATGTTGAACATAAAGTTGTATCAGTGTGCAAGAGCCATCAGCCAATCTACGAGTGAATCAACAAAGTACATACCAACAAGAACATCTTTAAATGGTTTCAGTTCATATATATACTTACATATATATATATATATATTTACATCATCTTGATATAGGTACCAAAAGGATAATCTATGAAGAGCTTGTGTTCTACACACCTGTAGTAAAATGTACATCTATTGTATGAATCATCACAGGACAAGAAACAATTTCAATCATACAAAGATAACCATGCACATAATAAAGAACAGTGATTTTGTTAACTATTGAGTTAAATTTCATACTGACATCATACAAGTCCAATTAAATCCATTCCAAACATCAGACAAATCTTACCACGATACGATTTTGGCATTCGTTCCCAAAATATTGAGAGAGTCCCACTCATTAACAGATATTTGTAGAGATAATAGTGAAATATGTATACCAGCGTTGTTTTACAACAATAGTACACTATACTCTTTCATTAATATGGATCTGTTTTTGCTAAAACATGTAACAAATAATAAGTAAAAATTGATTGAGTAAAAATATGATTAGATTTATCTAACTAGCATTTCTTTTGTGTTCAGTTTCTTCAAACAAAACAGCCCAACACACAGTAGTCAATCAGTCTGCGACTTTTGTGTAATAAATGCAATGGTCATATGCACAGTTGGGGAATAGTAGAGAAAAAGTTAAACTCTAATTAAGAAATAATTGATTACATTTATAGCAGACATGCAAGAAATAAAACGAGAAACAATTTGTAACTGTGGTTATATACCTACAACAGACGGGGATAAACTATACAGACAGTACATGATATAGCAAACATATTAACAATAGATACAAAGTTGAATGAATGAACGCATGAATGAACGAATGCACTTTTTCAGCCATATGTGGTGAAAGGAAGATCATTGTACTAGATTTAATGGATATTAACACAAATTAATTGATAGAGAAATAAAGAAATTGAATAATGATGTAAATACAAAATTGATGTAAATGGAAGTTTATGTTTACTGTATGACAAGGAGCTAAATACAACAACAGACAAGACTTGCAACTATAAAAACAGCTTGTATTAATTGTTGATTGATTGAATTAGTGCTTTATGTTACGGTGGGAATATTTCACCCATACATGGCGACAGCTTGTATTAACCCTCTCCCTGCTGGATTAGGCACAGGCACGGCTCTTTAGGGCATATCTGGTTGCCTTCCACATGGAGAGGGTTAAACATGAATGGTGGCTAGCAAAAAAAGAAGCTGTCACAGAAACAATGCAAGAACCTGTATTCAAATAATCACACTGCCATGAAATGTCTTTGGAGTAATACTAAGACTACAGGTGGAGAACTGATGCCAGACACAATTAATGGCCATCTTCTTCATGTTTGTGTGGTAGATTGATATTTTAGTTTTCCGAGGTGATTTTACAACTGAAACTATCCTGATGTAAAAACAAGTCGAATTTCACATGGATTCTTTAGAAACGAACAAACAACAGTTGATTTTGAAAGTATCAGATGTGACACCTTGGATATGTGACACACAGCTCCAGATACCTTGCACCTCCTTATTAGATATTTTCAATTGAGGCAAGGAAATCAGACTGAAAAATGCACAAAAACAAAACCTAGATTTAAACATTAATTATGATATAAAGTTAGTTACACAATGAATAGAAATATTATCTTTGTAATGTTTGTAAGAAAAAAGCTTTTCTCTTAAATCTTTCAAAATCGTGAAAACTTCGAGATGCTAAATAAAACTGTTTTACAGTATATTAAAGGCATTCAATTAGAAATTTCAAATTCAGTACCTATGGCTACAAAGTCCAACAACCTTTCACTGTGATACCTCACAACAGTAGCAGGCATGGCAATAGACAATTATGATTTCAGTGGAAAACAAGTCTGGAATGCATGCCCAAAGACACATCCAGATAAAATAAATCGATTCCTGAACAAATAAATAAGCGGACGGATTTCCACAGATTTGTGGAAAACTGTCTAGTTAAATAGATAAATCAAATCGAGATACCATTACTTTCAGGTAATAAATTGTTCGACTATTGAAGTAGGTGAACTCGCTGTGACAGAATACTTTTCAGAACACTGACAAAAGCATTATTAATCATCACCTGTATGTGTTACTATCCAGTGCTAATGATACTAACTGAAAACTGACTGAATCATCGTCCTTATTTCATTATCTAATGATAGTCACAGGTCAAAGAAATTGCATCCTAGCTAGTTCCATATTAACATGTTTAGGATCAAATACAGGTCAAATATAGGATCAGAATCCATGGCATTACAATTCATCTCCCATACGACAGTGCTCGACACATTACTGGCGGAGCTCGTATGAACGAATGGCAGTCGCCAGTGACGTCAGAACATAACTTTCACGTGTGACTATAATAGAACAGTTTAGCACTACCACAGCATGCTATCTGCCACATCTGCATTAAAGAATTACCACTTGGAGAGAAAATAACATCATATATATATATACAATTACGAGGACACACAATATGATCTTAATCGGTTAAAATTCACTATTCGTCAATAAATATAACATATTGCAGGTCTCCGTGGCAACGGGAAGAGAAGCAGGATTGGTTGGGAGAGCATAGGCCGCTGGGTTAGCACCATAACTACAGTCGCACACATTACCATGGTTACTAGACAACCTGGCTCGCCCTGCAGAAGTATATACAACAGACAAGTCCACACCTGGCTACATGAGCATATACATGTACAGTCTCATAGAAATGTGGTCACATAGTAATATATCTTCATATTCAGTGTACAAAGTATAAGCGTTCTCTCCATTGACCACATTTTTTCTTCTTTCAGTTCTTGCATGGCTGTAATATGGTAGGATTCAGGACAGCTTGAGAAGTTCAATGTCGAACACCAATGTGGCATCTGATGGTATTGTGACGTTCAGTCAAGGATCACTTCAAATGGCAAGATCATTTTTGCATGTAATATTACATATTTTATTTTTATATTTTTCTTCGTACATATTACTATTAAACTAGGGGAAAATCTGAGAATAAATCTACTATAATAATATGACACTATCACCAATAACAATGCTCTGTTCTAATGAGGAACCAAAGTGAGTTATCTACCTTGCGTCATTAGTCTGCTAGATGGAGCAATAATAAGGACCAAGAATGACAGGCCCTTATATAACAGTCATCATGTTGACACTGAACTTTTGCTACAAAAATGTATTCTCGGTATCGGCATATTGAGGAACGCTTGGCCAATTGAAAACAGGATCAAATTTATGTTATTAAAAAGCATTATGGAGCTATGACTCATTTACAAACACCTGTATAATGACAATTTTCTGCATGACGTTATAGGCTGCTATATGAAAGTCATAATTTTACATATTATGTTTTGCCGTCGTACAGCAAGTTGAATATTTGCTACAAAATATTGTTTGGGGTATCGGCATATTTAAGAAAGTTATAGCAATGGAAATCTAGATCAGATTCAAACTTTTGTTTATGGATTACGGAGTTATGGCCAATCAGTGGCAGACAATTTTACTTTGGTCACTCATTATAGAAACAATGTGTTTGCTTTAGAAAGGATATAATCCTGGGTGGCCTCGATGTCCATAGGCCAATTTGGGAGGGCAGGTGACTCTCGCTCTCTCGCCAATACTCATCTGAAGTATAGACGACAATACATAGAACAATAAACATAAGTATGCTATAGAAAACTTTAAAAGAAAAAATGTACTAAATTATGTGTATCATTCAATTTTATTATCTTTCTTTAAACATTTACAAAAATACTTCTCTTTCACTATGAAACTTGAAAAATAACAAATACAAAATTAATACTTAATTCAATGATTATTAATTTACTTACACGCTTGACACCTTCTTCCCAACCTGAAAAAATGAAGTAAATATAAATAGAATTGAGTTTAATTATTTGTATCTCAAGGCTGGATAACTATCTATATGCTAAAATGAAACCCACACCATTAAGTAATCATGACAGTTCTTCCATCTATTCTATGGAAACTTATTACTATGGTACGGTGGATGACCTCAGAATTCAGTTTGTGAAGTATGTTTACAAGCTACGTGTAGACTAGATGTTATTATTTAGTCTAGTTTCAATGGATTAATTATGGTTAATGACTTCTCCCATATCTCGAGGAGTTAATTACCTTTAATGACTTCTCCCCTGCCCAGTTGGAATGTGAACGGAATCCCCCGGTCTCGAGAAGAATCAATCTTCTTCCCATTTTCCGTGTATAACGTACCTGAAATAAACATCACTGCACTGACAAAAGTGATGAGGAAACATGACTACGAGAGGAAGTGAATATGCACAGTGATTACTTCACACCACATACAAGAAAAGTTCAAAATGTGGCAAATTCGAAATGAATGCTATTTAAGTAGCAGATGATTGAAAACAGATTAAGAATGATAAAATATAAGAACTACTGGTACATTACCAATGTAGTGGAGTGTCACGTATTGTCCAAGTTTGGGGTATGTCTGACCTGTAATGAACAAAGAATCAATGAAACATTATTCAGGTGTATCAGTTTGAACAAAATTGACTCAAGTGTACAAACCCAAATTGTAGACATGTAATGTAATCAATACTAATAATGGTCCCCTAATTGATGTTGTTAACATACTCAAGCGACGAAATGCTATAAAGCTACCATCAGGTCACAGAGTAAACAACTCGTATAGTGAGCCAAGCTAATGTTCTGCAGGGAAGTGCGAGCTTGCACTATAGATAATGCGTAAAAGGGAATGTACAGTAAAAACTGTAAACAAATGCACGTATACAGTGCATGGGGTTGAAAATTCGTTGCCAAATGGAAATGAGAGGGATAAAGAGAGATAGTGTGTGTGTGTGTGTGTGTGTGTGTGTGTGTGTGTGTGTGTGTGTGTGTGTGTGTGTGTGTGTGTGTGTGTGTGTGAATGATGTACCTGGCAAGCCCGTATTATTGCTGACACAATATCTCTCGTTATAACGCGATAAATCCGTAAAGCACGAATTTTCGAAAATAGGTGTCGTTCGAAAACTGGTAACCGGACGATACATGCCTTTCCGAGTGCGCACGAAAGCGGGTATATCTCAATCATTCACTTAGCTAACATGCACTTTAATTATCTTCTTCACAGAAAATTTCATATGGCGAGTACCTACCTATCATCCTCGGACCGACTGAAATGGATAAGTATGGGCTGGACATAGGTTCCGGAAGTGGCTACAGCAACGTGTACAACAGTTCTCAGGACGCCAGTATCAGGAACGCATTCGCTGCCGCCGCCTTCAGGATGGGTCACTCCATGATACACGACAGTCTGGGCAGTTTCGACACCGGCCACGTGGACAAGGGACATGACTATTTCAGCAAGACGTTCGGAGACACCAGTTTCATCCTATCAAACACCCAGCGGTCAGTTGGACGTTACTGCCGCGGAATGGTCAACGACCATGTCCAGAGTCTTGACCACAAGCTCACCAAACAGGTGAGACACATTCGCCAATCTATTTCTGCATGTGTTGACTGTTTTGTCTTTCTCGTGTAATATTAATTGACATTAATGGCGTCTTTATGAACAATTTGAAAACAAAAGATCCACAACCATATACTAGTAGGTGCATTTTGTACTTGCGATACTACGTATTTTACTTTAAATTATGTAAATGTTAGAGGTCGCCTTATGGTTGGATGCTTTGACAACCTAATGTAAACATAACTTCTTATGCTCACTCCATTATCTGATCCTAACGCCATTATAGGTCTTGTCTCAAGATCAATAGCTTAGATTATATTAAATATTCTTGCCCCTTCACAGGTGACGGACCTTCTGTTCTTGGACGCTGCTGGTAACAGTTTTGATCTGGCTGCTCTCAACATCCAGAGAGGAAGAGATCATGGTCTGCCGCCATACATCAAGTGGAGGAATTTCTGTGGACTCAAGGATGCAAAGCGTTTCCAGGACCTAGTCGACACTCACATTCAGAGCAATGTCAAGCTGTTAGAAAAAGCATACTCGTGAGCATTGCTTCAAGTTGTTATTTCTATTTACATACATTATTAATGTTAACACGATTCTGTATTTAAACTATAGCTTTACTTGCTCGTGAAGACCAAAGACGCAGTGCTCAGAGAACCTGCTTGACGGAAGTGACGGTGAATGTTGTAGGTAGCATCAGATCTCCAACACATAGCTAATTTAAAACATTGCTATTGAAATAATGCGCATGTTATGTATTGGCTTTGTTCCTCCAGGGATTAACATGTTGTTACATCATTATGGATATCGGTGTTTCTGTTTGCAGCCATGTTGGCGACATCGACCTGTTCCCTGGGGCTCTGACGGAGACGCCTGTGGCGGGTGGTTTGGTGGGGCCCACACTGGCGTGTCTCCTCGGCAGACAGTTCCAAGCTCTCAAGACTGGAGACAGATTCTGGTTTGAGGAAGACAACAGCTATGTCAAATTTACGACAGGTATCAATGTGTGTGTGTGTGTGTGTGTGTGTGTGTGTGTGTGAGAGAGAGAGAGTGTGAGTATATATATATATATGCATACAATAATAGTAAAATTAATATGAATATTTATAGTATATTAATAGCAAATTTTGATAAGGTTACCGCAAAGAAAACATAGAGACTGTAATATTAGCAAAGTGGTAAATCAAAGACCGGTCGGCTAGGATTCAGTATAATATGTCAATATGTCTGCGAGGGATACCCATTTTCTAACCACACCATGATGAACATTCACTCATTCACTTAGCTGATTCTCAATGCTGTTTGACATATCGGTAATAGGACTTGAAACTTGAAAATCTGACTTGTTGTTATTTAACTTATATTGTTATTGTACTATTTGATAATAACACTGTTACACATTTATTTCAATAACTGTATCATACTTTCATGTTTTTGTAGGTCAAGTTAGAGAACTTCGCAAGGCCAGTCTTTCCAGAGTGCTGTGTGACAACACTGACACCAAAACAATCCAGACGAACGCGTTTAAGAAGACTAGCGTCAGGTATATTAATTAATATTGATATCAGATATCAGTCATCACCAGTACAGCTTAATAGTTCACCACCGCCATCAGGGAGTATTAGAATTTCGTGCATGGATTTGGTGCAGTACAAATAATCATATTATTATTATTATTATTATTATTATTATTATTACCACCTCACTGTAGTATATATGACTAATCCGTTTTCACTCTTGTAGACGTTGGTGCGTATATCTATGGAATCACGGTCTTGTCTTTGCTCTCTAAGTTTATAACATGTTGAACTATTTCATCTAAATTTAGTTTAGTACCAAATGGGTTTTCTATTGCCGGTTGTTCAACACTGTTGAATATGGACCATTATTTAAGCACTATATTACTTCACATATTTATCACTTAACATAGAGTTTGAGAATAGAATAAACCTATGTCATAAATATAGATATTTCCTCTAGTGCAATAACACAATGGATTATTATAATTGTATTCATACGCGATGCCAAAGTGTTTTTTTGACCTTTTATAGAGCTTCTTCTTGGCACTTAATTTGTCAAATATAAAGTTTAAATATTTCTTCAATTAAATATGCAAAAACATTTATTATCATTTACACATTTACTTGAAACTATATTTTGTTCCCAAGACATTTGCCTATATGGTGTTTGTGACTAATATTCGATATTACAATACTTTCTACAGTTATGTGGTAAATAGAACCTCACATTCGTGTTCATTTATTACTGAATTTATTAAATTCGTTGGCAAAAATGATATTATGCTCGGCAGAGGCTCGTATAATATCAGTTTTGCCAACTCGTTTAATAAATTCAGTAATACATGACCACTCATATGAGATCCTCTATATATTGTGTCATTATGAAGACATTTGCTAAACTCTTTTTTTCAGAAATGGCTGTAGTCGGTTGCCTCACATCGGCCTTTCTCAGTGGAAAGATAAGCGTTAGCATGTGCTAGTCCGAAAGAAACAAGCCTGTTTGGCATAACCCAACATCTTTTTAAATATAATTTCCCACTCTCATTCTTCACCTCGGTCTACATAAAGACATCCAGGATTATGTGAACCCATCACCAGTGGGCAATTTGAAATATTCAAGATGGCTACCACCCACCTGAAAAGAAAAGGTCTTAAAATGTGTGGACTGAAGATGGATTATCCATGATAAAGGGCAGAAATATTGCTAAAATGTCTCGCATCAATGTGCGTTTCACAAAAAAACAGTTCAGACAAATCTATTTTACATTCGGCGGCCATTGATGTCCACAGCGAAATACTAAAAAAAATTCTGCTCCATCTGGGCCCAGTATATTATGCTTTCTCTCTATATATACATTCCAGAAAGCATTCAATTTGACGCTTGGCGAAGTAATATAACTGCTGGCGTTTATTGTCTTTATTACGAATAATAAAATCTGATTTATTATGAACTGAATGGTGGTGTTATTATCTGCGAATGCATACTTGTCCAACGACTCGCTCATCCACTCGTCTGCTTGAACAACTATCCTATTCATATCTTTGTCAGAACATATTATCGAAATCAACAGCATACCGATAGTCCAGATGATAATTGAGAAATTGTCTTTCTTTTGTTCATACAAACATGAAACTTTGCAAAAAAATAGATTATGACATTAAACGAACTTTCAGATATGGAATCGCAAATGCCTTCAATTACGAAAATGATGGCCATCTTTGAAAATGGCTTCCATATTATTATAAAAATGTGATTTGTCGCTTTGGTAGACAATTCAAGACTTTATACCTATATTCTTCTAAAGTACTTACAGAATATCATGTTCTGGTCAAAATAAGTTAAGGATCACGCATGATGATATTACTATGGTTCTACTTATTAATAATCGGATCAACATACAAAGAATACTAGAGGTATATACATTGTATCATACATTTTATTGATACTATTGGACTGAACAGCAGTACAGTACAGAACTACCCAGTAAAAGTTGAGAAACACAATACCTCCCTGTCATCATGAATGCTATACATTTACTATATGTGGAAGCGATTTTACCAGAAATAACTTTACACAGTAATAGAATTATCTAGTATAACGTGCATATCTGGAAAAAGCTTGAGGGACATTTGGAGGAACATGGCCTTGTGGTAGGTCAATTAATTCGGAAACTTATAATCTACCGTAACTTTCTATTACGTTAGATAAACGGACGGAGCTAAGAGAATGTGATGAGAAAAGCTTGGACCAAAATGAATAGACTCCAACCAGACGGAGTCCGATCAATGAAGGAACATTGTCTCGCCATGTGTGTGTGTGTGTGTGTGTGTGTGTTTGTGTGTGTGTGTGTGTGTGTGTGTGTGTGTGTGCGTGTGTGTGTGTGTCGTTACTCAATGTAATATTTAATAATAACGATTTAACAATAATATCTGCACCAGCATCCTGGCTCTCAGATTGGTTATCTAGATACAGTACTCTCGTGCTTTATGATTAATGTATTATATCTATACAAGTCCTCTCTAACTGTATAGACTTCCAGCGTCCTCTCTAATTGGCTACCGGGGTATGTAGACGCTACATTTAAATATCTCTAGCGTTCATGGAGACGCCGAGTGGATTTTCGACTCGTGATGTAATAGTATGAACACTTGCCTAGAAAGACAGCCATTGGACACGTTAGTGAGTGTCGTCACGAAGACTGGATATAGACCATTTAAATTTAACATACTTCTGGACCTTTCACAAGGTTAATCTAAATTCTACTCGTTGCTTTTCATATCATTCAGCTTGGTTCTATATTATTTGTGGCTTGCGTGTCTGTTTTTTTAACCATCACCTTTGCTAATGACAACTAATGATGTCATTGCTTGTTGACATCGTGTATCTTGTTGTCCGGTGTAAAGAGTTTGCTCTTCGCGATGAGCTGCGTTTTCGTGCTCAATGATTGTCATGCTTAAGCAAGCGGGAACTGATATAATTCTAACGTACTGTTAATTAGAAAATGTTTAATAGCCTGCTATATTCTGAAGCAAATAATAGTCCAAGAGTCCAGTTTTTTTTCTCTCAAAAGGTGATATCCTCTAGCTTATATGCTTTTAGATAGCTACTATAGCCAATCCGGAAGAACGCTGGTAGCGTCTACATACCCCGGTAGCCAATTAGAGAGGACGCTGGAAGTCTATACAGCCAATCACAGTTAGAGAGGACTCTGGCAAAGTCTAGTTGTATAGATATAATACATTAATCATAAAGCACGAGAGTACTGTATCTAGATAACCAATCTGAGAGCCAGGATGCTGGTGTAGATATTATTGTTAAATCGTTATTATTAAATATTACATTGAGTAACGACATACAAGAGCCCCAAGACTCTGTAAATGGCCAGACAATGTTCATTCATTGGTATCACACGGAAGCTCGTTTAGTATTTTATTTATTACACTACCAATCCTGACATGCAAATTACCAGCTGATTAACTTTATTGCAGTTCGTTTTCCATAAGTTTGTGCTATAGCACGCCCATGAATACATGAGTACAAAGGCTAGACCGATTGACGCACGTTTCATTGCATATTCACAAATACATATTCCCTTTGATTCAAGAAAAATACGACTTTAAAAACCATCACGAATGGGGAATGCAAACTTATTTTGATAACTATAAATTGTGATAATTACATCAAGTCTTTTAAAACTTGAACATTGTAGTTTATGTATGGCCAAAGGGAGATAACTCCGATATACTGTCTTTGCACACACATGTTTGTCTGGCTATGAACGGCTGATGAACAGCTGTTGACTAACGAATAAACCTGTGTTATGCTAACACTGTATGGATTGGGTTACGAGATATATCCAGATATATCGACGACGAATACAACAAACAGAGAGAGAGAGAGAGAGAGAGAGAGAGAGAGAGAGAGAGAGAGAGGGAAACTGATATTACATTAGTTAGATAACTCAGAACAGTTATCACATGGGTGATATCTCACCTGTAGTGTGGTAAATAATAGTAATTCTGCTGTTCAGTCAGATAGTATCAATAAAATGTATGATACAATGTATATACCTCTAGTCTTCTCTGTATATATGTTGATCCGATTAACAAAGCAGAGCCATAGTAATATCATCATATGTGATCCTTAACTTATTTCGACCAGAATATGATATTCTGTAAGTACTTTAGAAGAAGAATATAGGTATAAAGTCTCGAATTGTCCCCCAAATAGACAAATCAAATTTTTAGCAAAATATGGAAGCCATTTTCAAAGATGGCCCTCATTTTCGTAATTGAAGGCATTTGCGATTCCGTATCTGAAAGTTCTTTTAATGTCAATATCAATTTTTGTGTAAAGTTTCATGTTTGTATGAACAAAATAAACACAATTTTTTCAATTAGCATCTGGACTACCGGTATGTTTCATAGGATAGGTGTTCAAGCAGAGGAGTGGATGAGCGAGTCGTTGGACAAGTATGCATCCGCAGATAACAACACCAGCATTCAGTTAATAATAAATCAGATTTTATTATTCGTAATAAAGACAATAATCAACGTCAGCAGTTATATTACTTCACCAAGCGTCAAATTGAACTAATGTAATATCAGTTTCCCGCTCTCTCTCTCTCTCTCTCTCTCTCTCTCTCTCTCTCTCTCTCTCTCTCTCTCTCTCTTCTCTCTCTCTCTATCTCTCTCTATCTATCTATCTATCTCATGGGGCGTCAAATTGATATTTAATCGATATTTAGAGATATCTTTAATACATTTACAGATATCTTTAAATCATGTAAGGGCGGGTGGTAGCGCAGTGGTAGAACAGTTGGACTTCGGAGCCGAAGGTTCCAGGTTCAAATCCCGCCTCGGGGGCCCGGCATCAATGTTCGCGAAAGTTACCT
>JAUTBT010048102.1:0-16255 GCA_032361225.1 Lepetodrilus schrolli | reverse complement strand
TGTTGCGGGTTTCCTCCTGCCCTAAAACTGACAAGTCGTGATATAAGTGAAAGAATCTTGAAAGCGACTCTAAACCCTAAATTTGAAAAAAACGACCAACAGATTTCCAGAATATCATGAAATTCTGTGAAGAACAAAATAACTATTGAAAAATATAACCAAAAATAGCATTAAACTAATAAATGCTCACCTTTTTCATGTTTTTCTTGGGTGGTTTATTCAATACCTATGATAATATATTCCTCGTGACTTGCATCCATCTTGTTTACATCTCATTAACCCTATAATGGCCGATACATTCATAGCCAACAATACCACCCTTACAAATACATCTGAAGTATTGCCAAAATACGTAAAGAGATATTTTCCTATAATGAAAATGTTCATAAATATAAATATTTGTGTGTCGTGTTCAATCGTACATGAAACCTTTAGAAATCTAGTTCATAGAGGTGAGAGAAGAGAATCTAGTATGGCTGATCTCGTACAATCTAGACATTGATTCTGAAGCCACCCAGAGGTATTCTTAAAGTTGTTCATCCACAGACAGATAACTGATCATAATGGAGGATGTATCGAGGTTTTTTCAGCAACTGTAGACTCAATTTGATATTGTACTTTTTTGGTCCTGTTGAACCGTTTTCAATTGGAATAGATCTATGGTATGTTAACACACTAAGAGTGCATGATCAGTGCATCTGTATGGGAAGTCGTATTTTATCTTTTTCTCTACATGAGATATTCTATGTAAAATCGCTGTTTCTCTTCTAACGCAGTGACACACGAAACATACATGGTATTTCTTTATTAATGTTTTCAGATGTTCACTTTGTTTCTTCATGATTTGTACTGAACATAAAAACTTACACAGGCTCAAAACTCTCCATTTAATGTTATTACTCAAAAGCATTTCCACAGTTTTTTTATAAAACTAGTATTGTGATATGTATCGTATCTTGAAGTAGGTATATCGTGGCACCCCTAAAATGTATGTTCTGTCAAGGATTTATTTACATGTTTCAGATATGAATACGATATGTAATTAATATTAAAAGGGTGGGTGGTAGCGCAATGGTAGAATGTTTGGACTTTGGAGCCAAAGGCCCCGGGTTCAAATCCCATCCCTTGAGCCCAGTATCAATGTTCACAAAAGTTACCTTACTGATGCGATATTGATAGGATGCGATGTCTGTAGAGTGGCAATGCAGTTATCATCCTTGGTAATCGCCGGTGCTCGCAGGTTTACTGCAACATTCAGTGCTACGAATGTTGTGGGTTTCCTCCTGCCATAAAACTGACAAGCCATGACATGTGAAAGAATCTTGAAAGAAACTCTAAACCACAATTTAAAAAACAATTATAATAATAATAGGTTTACTGCAACATTCAGTGCTACGAATGTTGTGGGTTTCCTCCTGCTATAAAACTGGCAAGCCATGACATAAGTGAAAGAATCTTGAAAGCAGCTCTAAACCACAATTTAAAAAAAACAATTATAATAATAATATTAAAATGTATTTTCTTGTATAAGAAATATGGGACTCCTTATAAGAATTTTACTGAAACCAGAAATGATAGAGCAAAGGACAACACATACATGCAGGTAGAAATATTGAAAGAACTGTTCAAACTGCCTCAGGCCCAACAGAGTATTGAATATACATGTAGATGAATGGTTCGTATATAGCCATATATATTTGTCTACCTAAAGAGATCATTATCAATTCCCATCTGTGCATGCTCAAGATTTGGCAGGTCCATTAATAACCATAGATAACAGTCTCCTATATTGTCAACACCTATACCTTCTGCTCGTTATCAATATAGAAACTATTATTTTCAAATATAACAAATAACGACAGTTTACTGTATCGCATTTATTGGAATATGTTGTCTATGGTTTGTAAACAAATATGGCCGCCGGTGCAAGCTTGTGGACAAAAAAACTGTCTGGTCTCCAAGGGAGATAATTAGCCCCTTTGACTGAGCTCACCCCATCCAGGGCCGATTCTCCCTCTTCAGTGTTGAGCCCTAGGGGTCATTCTTACGGCTGGTCCTTCACAAACACACCTCCCTGTATGTGTCTTATGTATAAGGGGTCAGGGGCCACGCCCATATTCCAACATCATACAGTACCACACGCCCTACACACGGTTAGCATCTTCGGGTTAGGACAACCAACACAAAGCATCACAATTAGAATTACATATAGCCTTCAGTTTAACCATTCAATCCAGTAACAATAGCTTCTACATACACAGATATATCCCTGGTATCTTTTAATACTGATGAACCGATATATATGCATGATTTGGACCCAATTTGACCAATTCAAAAGGTCAAACAATCAAATTAATTCGCTTTCTGAAAATTTTATTTCCAATTATGGTGAACCTTGTAAGTATACCTCCCTGCTGAGATCTTCGGATTTATGTCGGAACTTGGGGTTGTTTATTTGTTTGCACTGAGATGAGTCTATAATGTGTGTAGTCTTGGGCTATAATGTGCCGTAGCCTGCTATGTAACAGGTAGTTCTCGTGGAGACGTTCCCAGGGATTGGCCGATTACCTCTGCATGAAGAACTGGGTTCTGTCTTTGATGTGTGAAGAAGAGGACCAGGTGAGGTGATGCCTGACTGGTTCTCTGACTGCAGGTGTCTGCTCCAAAGAATCTACGAGAAGAATACATTCTTCACCATAGGCTTGACATAGATTCCACTTTAAAACTGATAAAGTTCTGCTGTACTATGGTTCCAGACCAGAGATGACTTAAGATTGTGACCACCACATATTATTTATATGTAATATACAATTTTTGAAGTGATATTTTGTGTGCTGTTGATAATTTGAGCAGGTAATATAAATAGTCCCATGAAATAAAATAAATATTGATTATTTTATGTCAAATTGAGCTTAGGTTTGATCAAATGTAAACATGAGTAGAGAGGTTGTTTCATTTTCAGATTTGTTGTTTGTTTGTTTCTTCATTACAACTTCCCAGACCAATTTTCAATCACAAAACTTTATTTCCCTGTGCAAGACAAGTCATGTCTATTTTCCAATGGCATCTCAGGGGGAAGAGTTTACGGTTGGCTGTTACCCTTCGAATCCACCCCATTGATTTCCACAAATGTGTTAATCCCACAATTCAAGTGCCAACAAAGCCACAAATGATTTACTTACGGAGAAATGATGAAGTAAGACCAGCGAGCAATACAATAAAATACCTTTTTTTAAAATTGTTGTCATGTTTATCGTCTCTCCCATCGGTCAGAGCACCTGACCCTAGGTCAGTTCACAGTAGGTATGACCAGGCCCCAATGACTGCTGGACAAAGAACATACTGGGTATCACCAGTGGAAGGAATTCTTTTAAAGCTACTGAAATTTGTAATCATTCATCTGAGAATAGTGCTAGTTAGTTATCTAACTGGTGAATAATGGACAGATTTATAGCAGAGGAGACCCATACAACAGGGAAATTATAGGGGACGCCTCGGGGCAAATTGCAGGATTTTAACCTCATGGATTTTGTACAATATGGACATGCTTTAGGTAGATAGCTCAATGATAGGTAATGAGCGTAATGTGGAGGAATCGGCTGAGCGTGATTGGATGGGAGGCGTATTGAGGTCTCAATTCTTTGAGGAGTTGGAGAGTAGGATCTATTTAACTGTTGCTGGACAACATTTTGTAAAATACACTATTATGGTCAGAAAAGATTTAAAGTAATTTCTATATGTATGTAAGCTATATATACATGGGCCTGAGGTCTACATATAAGAAATAAAGTATTATTATTATTATTTTACATACAATATGTTTGAAAATAAAAATCATGCCCTATTTGGCAAGGATTTTTAATTAATACAGAACTTACAATTGTTAAGTCCATGAATAAAATGTTCCATGAATAAAATTGTAATATATTTTCCAATCAGGAAAGTTATTCAGTTTCTGTAACTAATGGCCTTAAACTTTTGTAAATATAAAAAAGCTAATATTATACCATGATATATGATATGGAAATTATGGTTGTACTCAAAGGCCACTAAATTCTTTTCTGAAAATTTATTGGGAATATCAGGATATGAACAAAATTAGAAACAGGTGGTAGACCGGGAAGTCCCCTATGGGGTACCTTCTTTAGGGTAATTGTTAAATAACAGATGTCCAGTACAATGTCCATGGATGCCAACCACATTGTGCATGGATTATAGAACAATTATTATTTACCGCAAATCCAACAGTGTCCAATTGAAATCTACTGACCTGTGGCCTTGTGTTGCTGTTACTTGGGGTCAAATCTCAGCCGACAAAATAAAGGTTCATCGTGGCTTAATGGAGTAATGCACTATTCAGGTGTCGCTGGATTGATAGCAAAGCGAAAACTTTAATTGTCTGGATCTTAAATCATTAAATATTTTTGGATTAAGTGGATAAGAATAAGGGTCTTTATGCATGTTTGAAATAGTGGAAAATGGTCCCCAATGTGCTTTGTAATGTATAGGGTGGCTTGTTGTGAAAGAAGATCAAAAGAATGCTAAATAGCTGATCAAACAACCGATTAGTTTGGGAGAATCCACTCGGAAATAATACATGTTAAATGGTGACTTTTCAAGGGATTATTTACAACATGGTATTCAATGCAATATAATGCAATATCGAGGTTATATCATCTGAATAATGCATGTGTGAACATTTTCTCTTAATAGCTTGCACGTCTCTTGTTGGAGACTGTAGCTAATTCTATTTGGCTTTGCAATATTTTCATTCTAGTTTTATGTATTTTTGAGGTGTTTCATTTTTTTATGGAATAATATTATTAAGTGCATGAATGATATAAAACAAACTATTTTTGTATGAACATTTCTTGAAGGTCCAAAATCCAAAATATTAACTTGAAAACTGCAAAGTTTGTGTATTATGTGTTATACTTACATATGTTTGATATGTCCATTAATTATACAAATTAAAGAATGTATATGACTTGATGGATTAGTTGATCTTGCTTGATTTACATGTATAAATGTGACATTTTCTATTGTACACATATCATGGCTATGAGCCAATGGTCTTAATTCTAGTACCAATACATGAAATGAAATAATTTAATAAGAATATTAATATCTGTATGGCCCAAAATCCAAGGCACTACATAAAACTGTGAATGAACAGAAAAGTTTTAAGATTTTAAAATGTCAATATTTTCATTGTCTTTGTTTTTGTGTGGAATAGTGTTGTACACATTCAGTGATACACTGCAGAGTACCAACAATTAATAGTAATTCATCCTTGAGACTAAGAGTCAGTAACTGCTTTTTCATACACTACCATCTTTTAGGATACAACTGCCTTGCATTTTAGAGGATGATTTTACCTCTTTTGAGGATTCTTCATGCATTCCCTCCAATTCCGATCAGAGATCTGATGGTTTGCACTCTGATCATCAGCAATTAGTTATCGGAGGCCGTCTGATAATTAGGAATTTGTTATCGGAGCCCGTCATTACGGGCTTATACCTGCACTCAGACACACTGTGACAACTGACAACAGGCCGAGCGTGTGGTTGTCGTCGTGTCGTCACGTCATCCGATACGACTATGTACAGCATCTGTATATAATGAAACAATAGCCACGGTCAGTCGGCCATATTCTCAGCCACATGCAAGACCGACCGATTCGGACGCGGCTTGTTGGAATCGGCAGATTATCGCAGCACAAGCCCTATTACCAGTGATTTAAGACACGTTTGTTTACAGCTGAATCAAACATGACGTCTCCTGTAATTATGGCAACTGACAAAATTAGATGATTTTGGGGATAATCGGTTTGATGAGAGTACAGATTGTTATCAGTCGTCTTCTGTTTTGAGGCAGTAAATGGTTTGCCCTAAAATTGCATGGTTTGGAGGACATCGTCCATTCACATTTTGAGTGCAAGATGAGATAAATACTGGGGTCTATCACCTCCAGATGTTGTTTTGAGGTTAAAACGCTCATGAGAAATTACCATGATTCAGGCAAAGGTCAGGTCATCTTAGTAACTTTAGTCTTTCTAAACAGCAATAAAGTTTGAGGGGTTGTCAAGTTAACTCAAATAAAATATCACCTGTCTTATTGCAGTATGTTGCAGAAGGACACAATGATTGTTGTGTTGTCTGTAGTAACTCACTCACTCACTCGCTCACTCACTTCCTGGCTGTAATACCAAGCAAAGTGTCAACGTTGAATCGCAACACACACAAATTTAGTTAGTTTACAATCTACAAGATTTGCAATTTTTCATCTTTATTATTAACATTGTCCTTTAGCAACTAATTTGGGAGCCATGGGGACCTAATTTTGCATTTGGCGACCAGTATTTCACTTATTTTTAGTGTTACTGGATCTGCAGGAGCCAAATGGCTCCTTGGAAAATTTTGTAACTTTGAGGCCAGGCCCTGGTTGTATGTATGAATATGCCATTAACTAATCCCATCATTAACAGTTATTCCTAAATTGACTTTTAATGTTAATGTAATGCTGCATTAGTTGAATTTTAATGTTAATGTAATGCTGCATTAGTTAATGGAGATTTAATGACACGTTAATGGAGCATTAGTGTTTCATACAACCGGGCCCTGGACTAGATCCTTATACGTTTGTATTCATTATTATTAGATATATATATAGTCATTGTATTGTTGCACAAACAATACTAATAATTAACATTATCTGTAGATTTGTACTCAGGTAATTGAGATATTGTACTTTCTTATTTATCATCTTGCTTCTAAGGTCAGTACTGTTTAAATAAATTGTACATTTAGTACAATTTTCCATACAAAAATATCCGTGATTTGTTGAGAGATTTGTGTGAATGTATAACTAAAGTAGTCCAGGGCCCTGTTGCTCAAAACACTTGTAGCTACAATTGATTATTATTCAAATTTTAGGGACCTGATACAAGTGTAGGTCTGCATGAACCACCTTTATTGCTAAATACTTGAGAATTTGGATAGCTAAAACATTTGTAGCGGGTCCCTAATATTTAACTTACTATCAATTGTATACTGTAATTACCCTGATAATTCGATGACCTAAATTAATCACCGAAAATATTAACAGGAAAGATCTTTTTAAATCATAATTTACTAATTATTCGAACACAATAAAAAATTTCAAAACAATTAAAAATATTATTTAGCTATTTTGTTAAATCCTTCATTTATTTACCATTTCATTTACAACCATATTTTGTACTTTAATTTGGTTTTCCCTATATATATGGACACAGATCATTAAATTTGTATTTTTCGAAAAATTGGAATAGCAAAAATTTCATTATTTTCTGTTTGAATTATTAGTGTAATCACGGTAGCTACAAGAGTTCTGAGCAATGGGGTCCTGGGATATATTATCGGACAACATCCAAAATGATTTGGTATTTACAATGGATGGCATAAACCCAGACAGTGTTGAAAGAATGGTCGCCTGGACAAACAAAGTTTGATCCACATGTAACAGGATACCCCATTGGTCTAAATGTCAAAATCAGGATGCAATAGATTGTCTGATTGGCTGGAATTCCCTACTGTCAGCACCTATGGCAATATGGCACATTCCAAGAACAGGCGGTTGGTGCTTTGCAATTAACACTCACTAAACATCTATGATTGTCGCTTTATTTTTCACACCCAATTTAAAATGTTTTGGAAGAAGCTTGTAGTTTCTGTAAAAACTGTCATGGAAAGAACTTGTGTTTTTGAGAAACAAATGTGGTAGGAAATTATCACATCGTAGACCTTCCCTCCAAACAATGGTGTGAAGTTAGTTGTCCTGATGGTGTGAAGTTAGTTGTCATATTTCCCACGTGTAATAATAAGAATTATTGTGAAACCTCACCTTAAAGATGCAGTCTGATGATAAAATGCTGTCAAATATATATTAAGAATTATATGTGCAGAGACAAGTATATTCATCAGTTAACACGTTTTTTACAAACATATTTCTTTATATGTAATAAATATCCCCAAAATAAAATGCACAGCTATTAAATGTTAACCATAAAATCTGGTTAAATATGTTACATCAATAAGTAGATCTCTTTTTTTTAAAGAAGATAACATGCAACTGCCAATGAAACATAAAATTCAAGATGTTAATGTAATAAGTATCGTGGCAATGCAGTTATCATCCTTGGTCTGTCTGTACCAGTCATTGCGTGAAGGTTTACTGCAACATTCAGTGCTACAGATGTTGCGGGTTTCCTCCTGCCCTAAACTGACAAACCCAAATAAGTTAAAGAAACTTGAAAGCAGTTCTAAACCCCAATTAAAATGTTTTTAAATTCCCACATAGAGATTGAGGGATATTATTTAAATTATAGATATACATGTACTGCTAAGTTAGTCCGTGTCACACCTTTAGTCTGTGTTACACATTGTTCTCACCTAAATACTCCTATTCAAAATATCACCCTAGAGCAGATAAGCTAGATTTACTGGAGAACAAGAGGGTAAAGAATTTCAGCGGCTCCTTTCATATAAATATAATACCAATCTATATCATTCATATTTAAACTATTTATTTCAACCCTCTGAAACTGGTAAGTCTGTTCTGGTGGCAATGCAGTTATCATCCTTGGTCTTGTCAGTACCAGCCAGTGCTTGCAGGTTTACTGCAACATTTAGTGCTACGGATGTTGCGGGTTTCTTCCTGCCCTAAACTGACAAGTCGTGATATAAGTGAAAGAATCTTGAAAGCAACTCTAAACCTCAATTTGAAAAAAATAACATAAAAAAGTAAAAACACACACACATACATATATATATATATATCATGATATTTTAATTTTAATTTTATTATTATATTTTATTTATTTATACATTGAACCATAAGTGTTGGTTTTCAAAGTACTTCAATTTTGTCCTGTCGAAATAATATTCCATGACAGTGGAATGTTTATTTTTTTAAATACTTTTTTATATGTTAGAGAATACAGCCTGGATTTTATGTTAAGATTTATGCTATTTTGTAAAAGTGAATATTTTTAACATTATGGTTGTTAATTTGTATTATAATCCTATTGTGATAATCTTTTTTTTTTACATAGTTCATAATATTTAAATGGATTCACTGAAAAAGAATATGAAGAATGGTCACCTATCCAAAGAAGAGCACTGTTGACCATGGATTGACTTGTTATTTGTCTATCTAAACAATTTCCATCAGTCTTAAAGCATTGTCCATCACCTGTTCAAATATGCAGAGAAGTTGAAGCCTCAGTATGTGCCGATTTTTGTTTTTAGCAGGAGAAACCACACCTGTCACTTCAAGCAACGCTGGCATGTAATTGGTGGTAATTTCATGTAAAATGCCTCCAGGTTTAACTTATCTTTGTCAGTGTTTAATTGTTAAATCTTCTCAAACAATTGTCAGAATTTATCAGTGTGGTTCTCCAGATTCTGAGCTATTGCCTTGGAAATAGAGTACCTGCAAGAGTATCTGTAGAGTGAGGCGTGATGGGCTACACATAACAGTGGGCTACACATAGTGCTACACATTGAGACTGTCTTGTAGACTTACGCATAGATTGTAGACTACACATAGAGTTGGTCTTGTAGACTAGATATGGAGTGAGTCTTACTAGACTACACATGGAGTTAGGCTGTGCATAAACTTTGTCATAGTAGGCTACACATACAGTTAACCATATGGTTGGACATGGTAGGCTGGCTATACATTATTTCTTATGATCTTTAACACATGTATGAGATAAGGTGATCATCTTGGCTCAGTTCTTTCCCATAATGTCGTACAGTTATCAACATGTCCACTTTCTTTGAAACTGAATGGTGTGACCATCACCACCAGTGGGTCTTGCCAGAATGACTAGTTACAGTGGATTCTCATCCCATTAGTAACAAATTGTCATCGCTGAAATATTGTGGGGAAACAGAGTAAAACATTAATTAGCATTCATGCCTGCTGACATTTTTTTCCGATTAAAAAGAAAATAACCACCTACACTTTCCTTACATCTCCCAATCTCACTCATAATCCTGTTTGACCCACTGTTCAATTTGTCTGCAATGAAAATAGACCGTACAGGTAAATTACAGGTAAATTACAGACAAATTACAGGTAAAGCCATGGATGAGCACCAATTGTTGACATCAAAGTGGTTGTGTTTTGGTCAACAGGTGTGTGTTTGTTCGAGTGCAGGACCAAGTACAGAGACCTTCTCTGGCTTAAGGGCTGTTTCTCCAGACCCACTGACCTATGGACAGATGGACCGGACACTTGGACCACTGGACCATCTGCTTTTAGGACATTTGGTTGATTTATGAGCGACTAAGTCTCTATACTTATTCAAATGAAATATGTAATCGCATGTAGACCTTGCAAACTTCAAACAGACTTCAGGGGGGAGGGGGTCATTTTCTTCTTTCTGGAAGAAAGAGACTTCAAAGATATCTTGTGTTTTAATAAACCTGACAATCATTTATTAACAAGAACTATAGTAATTTCCTGATTATTGGGTTCATATACCAAGATCTCCAACTGATTAAATGTGATTAATGCGTGTCAATATCAACAGGTGCTTGCAGTTTTACTGCAACATTCAGCACTACGGATGTTGCAGGTTTCCTCCTGCCATAAACTGACAAGCTGTAATATAAGTGAAAGAATCTTGAAAGTGGCTCTAAACCCCAATTAAAAATAAAATAAAATATAATTTAAAAAATAATAATGCTTTTAACCTCCTGTCTGCTGGAAGCAACTGTAAATACCATGCAGAACAGTCATACATTATTAGTCCAGCCGGGATATGGTTAACGAACAACAGAATATTTTCGTCAAATTCTCCTCGTGCTTGGAGCATGTGGAACTGTGTATGATCATTGCTTCAAGGTTTGAATTACAAGGCCCAGGAATTCACAAACTCATATTGATTGATTAACCCATGCAGTGCGAGACCACGCAGATCAAATCTATTATCTAACACTCCAAGCCAAACTTGTACAATCAAAGTTTACTTTCAGAAGGTAAATGAACGGAACTGTCTAGATGAACCTTTCACTCTCTACTTTCTCTCCAGTGACCTTGGCATTGGCGAGGTTAATCAAGCCAAACAAAGGATTTATTTAGGATGTAAACTCTGCTAAGCCCTTCATATCAACAGGTATAGATAGCAACTTTCATAGGTAGGTGTAGAGTTTGTAGAAAGGTCAAGGGTATATCCATATAGGTCTATTACCAATATCATTTGGTGTAATTCAAGGTAGAGTCATTTTCGAGGTAAAACTGCTATTAAACAAAATTGAAAACACAATAATGCATCTGACATTTTTCTATAATGTATTTCCTTTAAATTGTTTAAGGATTTAATACAGGCATTGAAAGATAGGCTGGAGCACAGCTGTTTGGGGGTACCTGGTAGCCAGTGTAATAAACCATGAATCACTGTCCATTTCTTTATGTAGGTAATCTAATTCTGCATATATATTTTACCTTTAGAGCATTCTTCACAAATGTGATTGAATACATGTACATGTACTATAATAGTAAATGAGTTAATTTTGTTTATGTCTCGCAATATAACTTCTATATGACCCAGATGTTAAGGTCGCTGATGACTGTCCTAATCTGAAGTTATGACCATAGATGCACATAATATTAAGTCTATAAAATGAAGCTGTGAGTCAAGTTAAAACTTTATGATAGAGGTGTATTTTTAGATGTTTGTGTTTGTGTTTGGGCTTTCTCCAACTCAAAAACTCATGGATAATGTTTTCGCACTGTATTGTTACATTATTAATATTAGTCATCTGATATATTGCCTATCCACTTCCTTATATCATGAATGGCTTATTGTAATATTCTGTAAATCCTCATGTCACATGCATGACTGGAATAAATCAGATGTTTTCTCTATTGAAAAAAAAAGATAATGTATTAACTTTTTTTTTAATGGGGAATCAATATTAATTTAATCATGTTGACTGAAGTTTTCTTCACATAATTCTTGACATAGAGTAAGCAACTGCATATGACTAGCAAACTTTATGCACACGGACCTCCGGGCTGGCCGCTGGCATATGTGATTTTATTGCTACGTGTTCATGAAATGATTGAGTGTTAATTGATGTCAGGAATGCAGTATTTGTGTGTTTGTGTGTGTGTGAGAGAGAGAGAGAGAGTGTGTGTGTGTGTGTGTGTGTGTGTGTGGTGTGTGGGTGTGTGTGGAGTGTGTTTGTTGTGTGTGTGTGTGTGTGTGTGTGTGAGTGTGTGTGGTGTGTATGTGTGTTTGGTGTGTATGTGTGTGTGAGTGTGTGTGTGGTGTGTATGTGTGTGTGGTGTGTGAGTGTGTGCACTATGAGGTGTACAGTATACATGTACTTTGCATTATACTACAGTATACTTTGAGTGTTACAGTATACCTTGAGGTGTACAGTAATACAGTATACTTTTATGTGTACAGTGATACAGTATACTTTGCAATGTACTACAGTATATTTTGACGTGTACAGTATACTATTAGGTGTACAGTAATACAATATACTTTAACATGTACAGTTTCTTAAGTCATTATGTTGGTTTGCATACTAACTGCTTCATTAGAATGTATAATACATGATCCCGCTCAAGAAAATGATCATAGCACCACAGGAGTCGTAACTCATATATATTAACATGGACTTACGACTCTCGTAGCACTAGGATTGTTCTATGGAACGAGGCCCAGGTTTAGAAACTCAGATAACGCTATCTGCAATTTCCTGAAATAATAACTCATATAGGTCTGTAATGTCTATGGGTTTTTTTAACATACAGCATCTGGGTTTTCCCCACTTTACACTTGTACTGCCAACGCATTGTTGAGGCCTGTATTTTCCTGTTCTTATGGACAGTTTTAGACTAAGTGATGTGTAAACAGGTGTGGCCAAGTCATAGGTCTCATGCGTAGATTAGCACATGTGCTCCTGGCTCATACCACACGTGTACTCTGTATATCTGGATAATATTTACCTAACAGCAGGTCACAATCGCTAAGATTTCCAGTGGTGCTCTACTGATAACAATTGTCTCTTAAGATGGGTATATTTCCAAACTTGTGTGATATCACATGTGGGATACATTCCATTAACTCAATAAATGATTTCACCAAACCTTGGAAATGTTTTTATAACAATGTACCCTATGATATGTTTCTTGCTGAGTCAGTTCAGTAGCTTTTAGTCTGTCATAGGATAAAGAATTTCAGCGGCTCCTTTCATATTAATATAATACCAATCAATATTATTTACTTTCACCCTCTGAGGCTCTGGATAGACTAAGTAGGAGTGTGATTGACCTTTACAAATTTAATATTTGTAGATTATTATCTGATTTATATCCAGTAAAAAGGAAAGAACTTTTTTTTTATCATTTTAAGGAAATATCTAATTTCTGAATAATCTTCTTTTTTATTATCACAAACATGACATGACATGATCAGAGAATATTGCAATATGTCCATGTTGTGACAACTCAACATGACTACAGCAAGCATATCCCGCAACTTCATTCTTACAACAAATCAGTATAATGGCCATTACCATCCCATATTGTAAGTATTATCTGTAAGAACACTCCAGTCACTAGATACAGAATAAATAAGGAGACGTCAAAGGAGACACAGGCAACACAGTTGTCTCAAGAAGCTGTTGTGTCATTATAGGAAACATTGTGTCATCTCCTTGTGTCATCTCAGAAATCATTGTGTTGTCCTCCAAGGAGGGCCTACCTACTTCACCGTCGCAATCCACCCTGTATTTTTATTTCACGTTTTTGGAAACAATGCATTCACTAATGCAGAAAATGTCCATTACCATGGTTTGTGGAGCATGAAACCGCCACCCTTCCTTCCACCTCCCCCAGCCTGGGCCCTCACCACTCATGGACAAAGCCAGAGCCCATGGACTTAGCATTTGAATGGGACTGACTGGATCCAATCATTGACCATGGGTCACTTAATGAGCAGTTGCTTCGGACACTTGAGTGTCATGATAAGCTACAGGTGCACACAAGGGATTGTCCTGCCATCGGTCAGTCTTGAGGATGCAACCTTGAACAATTCCCCAAGACCTGATTGTGCCCTTCCAGCTGCTTTCTTTGCCCAGTCCTGAGAGTCCTGCTTGTTATTGAAAGTCTTTCCATCCAAAGGTGTATAACTTTGAATAACCCATACATCTCCTCTCAATCTGGCATCACTTGAGCCTGCAGCTTGTTATCTGTTCTGTGTTGTGTTTTGAAAGATTCTTTGTGGTTTATTATTCTGACCAGTAACCTTGAGCAACTGCCTAGGAACATTCACAGTTTCCATGGCAATTATTTTCCAGGGGCTTTGAACTTTACATAGTCTTTAATTTAAAATGTGTTGGCAGAAAGGGTTTACTTGTTGTGAAAGAGTTCTTTGTACACCCATGATATGTATTCCTCCTCCGACTGTTTTGATGATCAACATGGGAGACAATGTCCAATTGGATTACAGAATGAATAGTGAATTGTGACCACTAGGTTTTAAATTAACCCTTTCAAAGGAAAATATTGTGAAGACCCTCAAATGTAAATACTGGACTGAATTATTTATTTATGCACAGAATATAATAACCACAATTATTCATTATTTAATGTTGTGGACTAATTAATAACAAGTTAATTTCTATGCTTTTGGCAAAGATAGTTTTTCTTTGTACTTATCTTCTTTCATAAATATATGATGCCGTTTTAAATGTCACATTATGATTATGATATTGTTATGAGACTTATATGAGATATATCAAAATTCAAAATTGAAGTTTTAAAAATGTATTGTCAACATCAGTTTGGATTGTAATACCATAACATCAATCTGGCCAACCATGATAGACTGGATTCAGCCAACCTTAAATTGGGTCTAGCCAACCATGACAAACTACGTCCAGCCAGCCATGACAAACCACATCCAGCCAACCATAACACCACATCCATTCAGCCAACCATGGCAAATGACATCCAACCAACCATGACAAACTGAATTCAGCCAACCATAACACAATAGATACAATCACTCAATGATCACACCCCAGTATGTAGCTAATTCACTACTCCAGCAAACAAACATTATAGGAAGAAATAGTCTTATAAAAAGACAATAATTTAAAACATAAAAACACTTCCAAGGTCATCCACAACCAATCAAATCCTTAATTTATCCGAATACGTTTTTCCCTCTCAGATGTGATATTTCTCATAGCGATGAACAGTACATTATATTTCGGGTGTGTTACAGAAGTTAGCTTATCATGAAATCAACCTGCCTCTTCACCTGTGTGGTTGGCAGTCAAGACTGATCAGATAGTATCACTTCTTCCAAAGAAATCTCACTGTTCCCAGGAATCAATTGAACACAACCACCTGATAGCAACCACCACAGTGATGGTCAGATGACATCCATCTCACCGGTGATCAAACAAAGTCAACTTGGGACCCACTCTACGAATGTTTGATAGGGTAGGATGGCATTGGTATCAGTTCCAAGCTTTCAGTTTCTTGCCCACTGGTACCACTGGCAGGTCAATACATAGCCTGGAAGTGTGCAGGTCTAAGTTAGTGAATAACATATGGATGACCGAGATTACGAACTCTTCGTAGAGGAGCGCGTGATTTGTCCAGAGACTTGTTGCATGCAGTCATAATACGACTCTCGCTATTTTGACACGTGATATCATCAATACATCCGATGCTACCGTTTATTCAATCCCCGGCGAAAACCAATCAGTGTCAATTTCCCCTCGTATAGAAGCACCTGTCATTGTTGGAGTGTTTTTCTTCAGTCCCAGGTCTGTCTTTGGGCGTCTTGGGTCCAACGAATGGACAAGTGAAATGCGTAACTGTATCCCAAGACTTAACCTGTTCAAACATCCCAGTTTTTCTGTTCTCTGTCTGCTTTTCATGCCCAATTTCAGGATGAATTTTGTAACTGACTGACGGGTACTAGCTTAAGTAGAATGTCATATTGTATTGATGACTGTGTTTGTTTATGTCTGTTTTGATTTCTTGGATGAATATGGTCGACAGATGGGTGAAATTGTGTGTGTCTTCACGGTAGTCGTGGTTCAGACATAGAGATTATTAACCAAGTGTCTTTAGATATCGTCTATTTCCTGCACTTAGGGATAATCTTTGTATTAGACGAGCTTCAGCAAGTCTAATACATAGAGATTATCCCTAAATGCAGGATATAGAT
>JAUTBT010048091.1:0-16257 GCA_032361225.1 Lepetodrilus schrolli | reverse complement strand
ATAGTCTTGCGGGAAATTCAAAGCTAAACATTGTATTCTGACAGTGCACGCGAAACAGTTCATTCAAAATACGATGTATAGGCTGACCTAGACTGGTAGCATGTCTCCTTTATATTATTTTTTATTTTAAAAAAAAGAAAAGATTTTACATAAATTTCTTTCTTCTTCATTTTTTTTTAGATCTAGAATATCTAGAATGTTTTTAAAAAATGCATTATTTTCTACTATTCTATCAACGAATCCCTGTGCATTAAGACAACTACAGAGTTTGACAATAAAATAGAAATGCACATTTAAAATTTCAGTCGAATTATAGATATTTGATTGCGAGGCGAGGCCGACCTAGACTGGTAGCATGTCTCCTTTATATTATTATTTTTTATTTATTTTTTAAATATTGTTTTACATAAATTACTTTCTTCTCTTTTTTTTAGATCTAGAATATCTATAATATTTAAGAAAAGTAAACTAAAAAAAAACAAAAACAAAAAAAACTATTCTATAACCCCTGTGTCCCGTAGGTTAGCCGAGTGCATGCACATGTGTAGCTAAGTTCTATTCAGAAGTTATTTGTTAACCCTAAAAGGTTTTTAAGCTCAAATTAATTCATCAATTCGTTATTTATTAGCTGTACACAATTCGATGATGCTAGACTACAACATAACATATTATTTCTTATTCAGGTTTTAGCAATATGCCTGGCTGATATAAATATATGAACCTAAAGTTCTGTTAAAAGTTTACAAACGTTGAAATGAATGACAAACTCAACCCGTGATGGGTTAACGACATGTACGATTGATGTGTGATGACCCAGGGGCGATGTTTGTGCGTGTTCAGTGACGTTAGTATTCAGCCAGAACACCTGGATACCAGTTCAAACTGCACATCCAAACAGACTATAAGTGCGTTAATAATTATGGGTGTGATCCATCACTTCCTGGTCTACTGTAGATATTATATACTGCCTAGGCACACTGTCTATAAATCGTGCAACATGTATGCATTCTCTATTCTTGAATATACTAGATATATAATAATAATAATGATGATAATAACAATAATAATAATAATATAATAATGGGTACTTAAAATATTATTCTGGGATATCTACATTAAATAAATGTATACAAGATGCAAATTCATATTAATGGCTGCATTAATAACCTGGATGAGTGTGCGCTTACTTAATGACTCCCTCGATCAGTATACAACCAAAACTGTCATTTTCACACACACACACACACACACAACACACACACACACACACATGCTTTCGAAAGCATTTACTATTGTCTATGATATAGGGAGGTGTGTGTGTGTGTGTGTGTGTGTGTGTGTACGTGCGTGTACGTGCGTGTGTGTTCAGTTACTTTGTTTGCTGAGCGGTGTCATATTCAGAAGCGTACGTATACATCCGCTATATACTTCGTTGCAGACTACCACTACTTGTAGTAGGCCTACAATGTAATCTGCATGCGTGGTTTTCTAAGGAATGCACTTCTGTTCTGTTCTGTTATATTCCTAGTTGAAGGATACACGCTCCGTTGACGTCTGGGTTAAAGTAATTAAGATGTCATCTCGAATGTCACTTCTTATAATAAAATATCTGATCAGGTGTGAGGCGAGCTACACGATTCTCCAGACAGCCGGTGTTGACCTAGCCATCATTGATATATGATACAATTGATCATTGAACGACAGGTCAGATTTAGGCGTAATGCACTGCACGTCTGTGCATGCGCAGCAAGTTACGTGTCTCTAGACACAATGCTTATTAATAGTCGCTATACATGATCTATGCTAGGTATGGACATTATTAATATACTAAATATAGCAATTGCGTTTTAAGACTACTTCAGTTTGTGATTTCGTGTATTCTCAATTACTAGTATATGCTTATGATAGAAAACATTTGCTGCATATACGTTAATAAGAAACGTTGATTCTGATTGTCCATAGACGAATTCTTGGTTGTGGGTTGAATTGGGGTTTTTAGACATTAGTTATGACCTACGGATGCTGTCAAGAGTATTTGTGTGTGTGTGTATGTGTGTGTGTGTGTGTGTGTGTGTGTGTGTGTGTGTGTGTGTTAGCTGACTGGAATAACATGCCGCAGTTTATTTATATTAGACATATACTAGACTGACTATAAATATATTGAACAGGCCTACATATTACCTAAAACTATGGAATCGAAAAATAAACATTCTACGAACGATTGTTTAGTTCATTTGGGGTTTAAAGCCACTTTCAAGATTTTCTTTCACTCACATCATGGCCTACATGCATATGTACTGCTTGGATTTCCACCAGTTTTTATAGTGCTAGCTCACTTGAAATATCATGCCGCAGATAGACACAGTATACCGATTCCGAACCGACCAGTCCTTACTTTACCCTTAAATGCTGAGTGCCAAGCAGGGGAACAACAAGTAGGTAACTACTTTTGGTATCCCGTGACCTTCCGTATGCCGGGCCGATGCTCTAACCATTACGCCACGGAGCCGGCTTCTACATACGAAATTATGATGCGTATACATTTAGCAGTTGATTCTTCGTATTGTATTAAGGGTGGTACAATAAACAAACATTTACCCATTCATTTGCGGAAATGCAGACTTGACTAAGAACGTTAAATGCTATCTTCATAATGCGGTTTATACTTTTATAACAAAACCCAAGCGTTTTAATTATTAATTAGTCACATAAATGTATTTATATCCTGAAATATTAGTGTATGTACATGTATATATTTCCATATCTATCAGCATGCATCTTACTGTTCTGTTGTCTTAGTTTCTGTAAATAGTTCTTTATTAATTTATGCTCATTCATGAGCGGATGTAGAAAGTTGGACAACTTTTTTTCGAATACTTTTCTAACGAATAAATTAATAAAATTATTTAATCAAAATAAACCCTTCAATGTTGAGGAACAACAATATTAGTCTTCGAACCATCGATCAACAGCTCTCTGGGCTGACACTGGAACTGCCGACATTGGTAATTTCATTGGAGGGAAAATATCCCTTAAGCCTCCAGCTGCACAGAGCGAATCTAGACATTCCACAAAGTGATGCCAGACAAACAACATCAACACCTGCTAAAGGATGGTGTTTATGAGACAACAGATAAAACAATTAAATGTGTACATTCTCTATAACTCTCAGTACATGTATTGGATAAAAATACACATTGGAATGCAATAATTGTTAGCTACATTTGCATACAGCCAAATCATTATCTCTATTTAGGTCTTGAAAAGAAATTCATCACAGAAAATTAAGACTGCATATAATATATATCCAGCTCTGGTCAAATGTAGTGCATACCATCCATGACAATCATTAGCATTGGTGAGAGCTTTTAGAAACATGAACTACTAACACGGGATAATATAGAGGGTCATACATTTTAGAAACCTCCTGTATCTGTGACCATCACTTTGTATCACTCTGGTACAGAGGAATGAACTAACTGATGACTGCAAACAATTTGGTCAGAACCAGATGTACATCTCCAATCCACAGCTAGCCAGACATACATGGCATATATAAGGCAAACTCTTAGACACCAGCCAGGCTACAACAGTATACATGCACCATACACACTTATGGAATGCAGTAAAGTCTGTAACTGTGACTATGTAAAATATATATAATATATATTTACTACTTAATTTGGGAATGTTATTCCAATCATAGATACATACAATGTAGTGCTTTGCAGTAGTGTTATCATCACAATTGCTTTATGGCATTTGAGAAAGGTGTATACATCACATAACAAGCCTTGGTTAAACTGCATCTAGATTGAAAATCACCACCGCAGGTCTGAATATACATTAAAATAAACACACGATCTTCTCTGCTAGATCACACATAAATGTCATAAATATCACTTACTCCAAATGATGTTAAGAGTGAATCTAAATTATACAAGATGTTCTGAGATGTGTATAGTGCTTTGTATACATATTGTAATTACGTGCACATTTTGATTACTGTGTACATACTGATTACAGTGTATAATGTGATTTGTGTATACAATTGTGATAATTCAGATTGGCTAAGCAACATCCTCAGATATACATATCTCTGACCAGAGATGTCGCAAAGTATTTATAAGTGTACAATGATTAGTGTGTATGATTAGTGTGCATACCATATAGTGATTAGTGTGTATAGTGATTAGTGTGCATATTGTGATTGGTGTGTATATTATGATTAGTGTGTATATTATGATTAGTGTGTATATTGCAATTACTGTGTATAGTGATTAGTGTGCATATTATGATTAGTGTGTATATTGCAATTAGTGTGTAAAGTGATTAGTGTGCATATTGTGATTAGTGTGTATATTGCAATTAGTGTGTATAGTGATTAGTGTGCATATTGCGAGTAGTGTGTATACTATGATTAGTGTGTATATTGTGATTAGTGTGTATTATGATTAGTGTGCATATTGTGATTAGTGTATATATTGTGATTAGTAGATATATTGTGGTTATTCACATAATGAGGTACACATTTCTCAATTCAACAGAAAGATGGATCAATTTGTTGTTTAACATCACTGCAGGAATCTTTCACCAATATGCAACAAGAAACCAAAATAATAAATATGTTGATGTATACTGTCCTACACCAGATAGAAATAGTGTAACACCTCATAGAACACTCCTTAACATCTGTAATACAACTTGTAAAAAATATCTCATGTCGTAAAAACACCTTAGTGTTAAAGAATAACTTACTTTTTTTTTCAAAGCAGAAAAACATAATATTAGGATACATTACATGTCATTAATATTTCCTAATTGAAAGCTTTAATATTATATTAGTGAATGGCCTTCATATCCAAATATTGGAGAAAATATACATACAAACATTTACATACCTTTATGCAACATATGTGGTAGGATATACTATGCAATCTTCTAACTGTATTACACAGTTGGAGCTATTGGCTGGTTAATAATAACTATCAATTTCATTGGTTGTCGCCGGAACTACTTTTACATTCCACATGCAGTGTGTGTCGATTTCTACATCTAATGTTTTGCCTTGTTACATATTGATTGCATATGCTGTATTCATATCCAAGTTATTCTATTTATCATCGGGACTGTAAACATTAACATTATCATATTAAATAGTAAACTCACTATAATATACATTGTTGAAACTTGTATTTTGAATGGTCTCCATTGTGCTGGAGGAAGAATAATTTTACCCGTGTGTAAATCTGTCTTCTTACACGTGTATTATTTACTGGACTTCATGAACTGCCGTCAATAGATGCAATAATAAATTGTGATAATTTTGATTGTTTCCTTTAAGTTTGACTATGCTGCATAAAATCAACAACCCATTATGTATGAGAAATTACAGATTATCTTCCCCCAAGTGAAACTAATGTTTTAAGTCACTTGCAAAAGCTCGTGACTTACAACATTAATTTCACTCAGGAAAGATAATCTGTAATCTCTTGTACCTCATGGGTTATAGTCTATGTACATCCCAAACAGCATGTTTAATACATAGACCCTCCAATATGGACAGTACAACAATCAGATAGTCATTGAGTGGAATACCAAATCATTTCAGACAAAAGTGGTCTCGATGCCTAAAAAGCATTTCACAAAAATACCGTTGGTGATTATTTTCTACATCAATTTACAAAAAAACAAATATCCATTGATGGCAACATTGTCATTCTGGGCTGCACTCTTACAATCATCCAACTTTCTTACGTAACGACCAGGGAATGTTGGACCGGTATACGAGAGCCGAGATTTTATCTTCAAAACAAAGCCAGAAAATGCAATATTCTATCAGAAAACCTGTTGTAAAATTTTAAATAAAAAAAATACATGGTGAATATTATATAGGCAATATTAGAACATGGAAATAGGGAATAGAATTTTGGCACGTTTCAAAGAAAATAGAATGAATATGCATACAAACAGGTAAATTAAATCATATATATATACATATATATGCACATCACACAGGTATTGATAATGAATGATAAGGACAACGTAAAAAGAGATGATCTATGCATACTCATGGTCTACAGTGCATACACATGGTCTACATGGTCTACAGTACATACACATGGTCTACAGTACATACACAAAACCAAACCAGGGTTTACATGAGTTGGTATGTAGCCATGCTCTCAAGCACAGCCAACAAACAACTAACATCTCATCTCATCAATCTGCAAGTGTGTGTCTACTGGTAAAAAGCCAAACCAAAAATGTTAAAAATAAAGCTGATGAGTCAATGGTTTTTAAATCTGGATTCAAATTGAACTTCACAATATCTTCTCTAGTTTAGTTTAAACGTCTTTTATTGACCAAAAATTGTCAATGGATTGGATAAAAAACAATACATACATTATACGAGATCCGCTCCCATGTTCTCTTATTGTTTGAAGAACAAACAATGATATCTATACAAATATGGGCAGGTTAATGAATCAATAATGAAATGTTCCAGTAGTAACATATCCAGATAGTATAACAGTATATTAAAGATAGCGAACCAAAATTCAAGCTATTCCTACAATGATAACATACTTTGAAGATATTCATATTTTGGGGGTGTTTTTTTTTATATTGGAAAAATAGAATGAATGCTCAAACAATCACATTTAAACTTTGGCTTTAATATGGCATGAATATTACCAAATAATATTTCTTGGAATAAGACTATCAGAAATGATTTTGCAAACAATTACGGCAGTAGCGTAATAAAATAAAACTGCAGATATGTTTGATGAATATTATTATGTCATGTTAATGTGCTTCATGTAGAAAATCGACACAGTGGAACCTTAGTTAACACCTGATAGAAATCCATAAGGATGAACACAGAGTTTTCAGTGAAAGTAATATACTATAAGATTATGATAATTAGAATTAGAATTAGAATTTTCTGAACATCCATATCAATCAATTTGAATACAATATTGATACAACAAATACATCACCTGATAAAAATCAATTTAGATGTGACCTCGATTATAGCTTGAAGATTGCAAGTTCAATTTTGTTCAATTGGTGAAGATTCATTAATCACACTTAAAGATTCGAAGTTTAGTATTGAAGTTCAAAATATGATGACCCCCAACACACTGTACAAAGACTGCAGTAGATTTAAGAAAATAATATGCTATTTTTATTTTAGGAAGTGAAAAATATAATAATTAAATAAAAAATAATCTAGAAATTAAAAAATAATTTAAAAAAAAAAAATCTAGAAATTAAAAGAAAATCTCCTCCCATCTATTGGTATGGATATTTGCTATTCTATAACATAGCCAATAATATAGCTATACATACTGCAAATCATAAACAGCCACAAACAATATCTTTTCTATTCATAATGTAAATCTGCATTTTGACAGTTGAGCAGCTCAGAGATGATATGCCAACATTTACAAATAGATAATTTTGGACTCAGTTCTGGTCTGGTATAGCTAGTAGTACTAGACATTGTTCACACTGCATGCTATCTGAGAAACACCATGTCATACAGAATCATAATCTGACCCATCTTCTCCAAGTCATTAGTAGTAAATTAAGATCATATATAGAGAGAGGTATATACCGGTAAAAGTAATTTCAAGTTAAATGATGGGACTGGAGAAAATATAAGAAAAAATGCCTGGTTAATAGGGAGACGTGGGACTTTGAATGTTCAGGGAATGTTTCAAACAGGAGCAACTTTGGATCACAATTACCACCAGTAACTGTCAGAGCTTCTTGAACAATAATATACAAACAATATAACACTCGTCTGGCAAGTACAACACAGATAGCTACAGCACTGGACCAGCCAGACAGAAGCAGACAGAGTCTATGCTGAGAGGGAGTGTTCCAAATGTACACTGTGGAATGTTGGAAATTCTCTCTTGTTATTTCACTCTCTATATGGAAGCAGATAGAAGCATGGATGGCTAAATGTGACATTATAGATACTCTGACAGTGCCAGCATGGCCTTTGTACATTGTATAGAAAGTACTCTACACTTCTATTCAGGTCTCTACAAGTGATGGTATATTAGCAAAAAGCATTAAACCAAGTCAGGAATGTAACAAGATATAACTTAAGTAAATGTAGGAATTTCCAGCAAATGTTGTGGCCTTGTTCTGGCAGACATGCTGGTGTCAGGCTCTGCCACAAGGCAGATGGAGATATCTCAGTACAGCGAAGACGGTCCTGGTTAGATTTCCTGTACATAGCTCGCTGGGACCAAGCCGACATTGTTGTGTACCTCGCCACGCCACCAGTGCTCATCCACCTTCTCCAGGATGTTGAGAATGTCACCTTTCTGAAAGCCCAGCTCTTGTTCATCTTGTGCCGTAAAATTGAACTTGGCCCGGGCTTTACACTACAATATACAACATATACACAAAATCAAAATAAGTTGCAAATCTAACAACCCATTTGCATGTACAATAGGTGTGTAAATATACATATATGTGTAAACAAAACATACCCACATGCTCCACAGTTAGGTTGTCCACCGGCCCAGGACATGTATTATTCACAAGTGGACAAGTTATTTACCTACATGGCAAGTAGTTTCATGTGCAATATGACAAGTTCCCCCAAAGGTTAATGTATATAACTGAATTTGTACATTTGCACAATAAGTAAATTTACATCAGAAGTAAATTTGCATCTGATCTGGAGTTCATGCAAATATATTTTCACAGAAGTGTAAATTTGCCTTGTATGCATAGTAACCATCCACATCTGTTTCTTTTCGAGTTTGGCAGGTTTCAAGGCATACAATCATAGCTATAGATGGCCGCTTTTGACCGAATTGGAAATAATAATAATTGCTTTGTAGAACACCATTCAGTCATTAATAGCAGTAGTAATCATTGCACTAGCTGGAGCTAGCAGTAATACCCATTGAAATATCTGGATAGCAGTACATGGCTCCGAAGTCCAATGTTCTACCACTGCCCCTCCATGGCATTAGCTGGAGATAGCAGTAATACCCATGGCACTAACTGCAGATAGCAGTATTACCCATGGCACTAACTGGAGATAGCAGTAATAACCATGGCACTAACTGGAGATAGTAGTAACAACCATGACACTAGCTGGATATAGCAGTAACAACAATGACACTAGCTGGAGATAGCAGTAATACCCATGGCACTAACTGCAGATAGCAGTATTACCCATGACACTAGCTGGAGATAGCAGTAATACCCATGGCACTAACTGCAGATAGCAGTATTACCCATGACATTAGCTGGAGATAGCAGTAATACCCATGGCACTAACTGCAGATAGCAGTATTACCCATGGCACTAACTGGATATAGCAGTATTACCCATGGCACTAACTGGATATAGCAGTAATACCCATGGAACTAGCTGGAGGACTCACCACGACTTTGGGTGGAGCCCCCACACTTCCCATATCTCTCAGGAGGATCGTGGCCTGTGAGTCGGATCTAGATACTGAGGTGATTCGGTGATGTGCCACCAGCTCGTTTATTGAGTTGAACTTCTTCTGCCACAGGAAATATTTGCCAGTAGATGTGTCTTGCAGGATCTTAAAATGTTGGACGTTGTTTCCGTGTCTGAAATAAACACACATCAATTATTAGTCATATTGTCACATACACCATTCTGACAGTACAAACATGGAATTATTTCCAGTGAACTATTTTCCTGATTAATGAAAAGAATGTGGAGGGTGGGGCAAACATAGTGTGACTGAACCTATGTCAGTTATTCTTATTGCTAATAATATTAGTAATATATAATACATCCGTACATTTATTTTAAGTTTTCAGGCATCAAATGCCCCACAAATCCATTGAAATTATTTATTCTATTGATCAGTTTTTTTAAAATCAGCTTTGCACACATTACATGATTGTTAGAAGGTGACGTTGCATGTTAACAAGCGCTTCATTACGTCTGCCACAATAGTGAGTGAGTGTGAGTGAATTTTTGTTTTACGTCACAGCGGGAATCTTTCACCCATACGTGACGGTGAACTAATTAACTATACAATATAAATGGGTTAAAAATGATAAGTTTGATTAAAAGTGAATATATGATTGAATAAATGGAATGATGAAATTGAATAAATATTGCGACTACAATAGAAATATATATGCAGTGGTGAAAGATTAAAACTTGTGATATAGACGAATTTCTTTTAAAAACGATAGGATGAGGTGCCCAGGAACCTGGGTGAAGAGATGTTTGAGGTTTGGCGAGGAGTAAAACCAGGCACGTTGAGTTGAAAAGTCAACGCAGTCAAGCAAGATGTGCCACAATAGCAAATTGTGCAAATATAAACAAAACTGGGAATAGGAGTTGAATTATCAATACATTTTGGAGAAATCTTAGTCACTGCTCATTGTGTAATATAATAATTTCTTCTTGTTGTCTATAAATTGAAAGATTCTGTTCGAGTCCCTTTAAGATAGTTAAACTTACCCATCTACCACACAACTCAGCATGACAACTAGCCAATTCATGTTAGGATGCACAAGGAAATTACATTTGACCGAAATATCATTAAATCCATTTAACATTTCATCCATACTTGACATGTTATGTTCAAGTACACCTACTTGACAAGAGTTCATGATGTGTTCAAGTACACCAGGGTGACAGAGTTCATGTTATGTTCAAGTACACTTACTTGACTGAGAGTGAATGGCCATTGTCATCTGTCTCACTTTTGCGGATAATGAAAGCTCCTTCTGGGTGTAGGCTCTTCCCCGCGGGCGACACTTGTAGCAGTATTTCCTCTGCCGTCGTCCTGTTGATCTTGCCTTTGTACCATCTGCAGAAAACACAACATAACCATGGCTACATGAATAAGCAATAAACAGGGCTGGTTATAGATACAGATATGAAAGATTGATAATTGTCAGCTCAATATTGATCAATTATTGATAAATATCGGACAAATCAGTTCTGAAGGAATGTTTGCTTTTTGATGACAATTTATTGGAAAAATCCCTATATTGAAAATGAATGAGAAATATATGAAAATACTAGGCCCTACTACCTAACAAGCATCCACACTCTCCAGGGGAACTTAATTCCATCCAGGGGTACTTAATTCCGTTCAGGACTCCCTTCATGTGGTACCTCTGGCACACATCTAGAAGGAAACGTGCGCAAACAGCCAACCAATGAAATCATTTCCCCGATGAATTTGGTGTAAAAATCTATCCAATGAAATAGATTTAATAATTTTTCTATTTATAGCTCCTAAACTGTTTCTCTCTAGATATGTGCCAAGGGTACCTCGTCCTACTCATGTCATTGTTAGGACTTCTGGATGAGAAGCCGAATGTTCAGTACGAAGCCTTTTCCCATGATATCAACTATTCAGTTTTGCCATTTGTATTTAACAATAGTCAAGTTAATTGTTCTTTGATTTACTGATATGGATGCATTCAGTATAGAGAATATAAGTATAATTAGTATTATAGAGAATATAAGTGTTATATTATGGTTCCAATGGCTCCACACACAGCAGGAGACATCATGGACCTATCAGCTCGTACCATTCGGTAATTTGCTGTGCTAGGTTAGTAGCAGGTCAGCTCAGGTCAGCTCTGGTGTACATTTTTCAGCGCATTTGGAAATAGTTTATAGACAATTTTTTACTAATGAATCAAATATTCTGAAATTTATATTTTGGCTATCTAGTACACAATAACAAATGGTAGCATTTTTTCATTGTTATTTATGTATTCCATAAATTATGTACCGAGATAACAGCCATGGAAAGTCACATGACTATATCCTGCATCTTCATGGACGGAAGTACACCAGCCTTATATATGGTACTGAATACACTGTATCATGCATGTCAATAAACATGATAAAACATGCCATTTTTTGTTACTATCGTAATTATTGTATGAGAAATGACCAATGGGTAAGAAGTACTTAGGTTGCTGTGGTTGCTATAGTTACTCACATTAGATCCTCTTGGGTGATGTAGTTGGATGGTACGTAACCTTGACGACCCTCAAACTCTGCCTTGAACCAATGATTATCCTCCTTGTTCAGGATCTGTAGGAACACATTGAATAATTTACAAGGATACTGCTTGGTTGGTTGGTTGATTTGGGATATAAGCCACTTTCAAGATTTGTTCACTCACATCATGGCTTGCATGCACATGCAGTACTTGTACTAGTCTGGATTTCCACCATTTTTTTTTTATAGTGCTAGTTCACTTGGAGGTATATCATGCCGCAGATAGAACATGAATACCCCACTCAGACACAGTATACTGACTCCTGGCCGACCAGTCCTTGCTTTACCCCTTTAATGCTGAGCGCCAAGCAGGGGATCGAACCCGCGACTGTCCGCACTCCGGGCCGACGCTCTAACCATTACGCCACAGAGCCGGCTGTTTGCCTCGAAGCAAAAAACCTCCACATAAGACACACTAAGCAAACGACTCCTAAAATAAACATAAATTATGGTACCTAGTTGTCGACAAATGTCCTCTTGGTTCTCCATCTCATCCTTCTTGTCCAGAATTGTCTGCACGGATCCCTGAAATTCGCACAGAGACGTGAAGCAACAACGCCAAACTATTCAAATTGCAACGTGGAATAACTGCCATTATTGTTCTCAAATATTAATATTTATTTGGGGCGGGTGGTAGCGCAGTGGTAGAACATTGGGCTTCGGAGCCAAAGGTTCCAGGTCCAAATCCTGCCCCGGGAGCCTGGCATCAATATTCGCGAAAGTTACCTTTCTGGTGCAATATTGATAGGATGCGCTGTTTGTAGAGTGACAATGCAGTTATCATCCTTTGTCTTGTCAGTACCAGCCGGTGCTCGCAGGTTTACTGCAACATTAGGGCTACCGATGGTGTGGGTTTCCTCCTGTCCTAAACTGACATGATATAAGTGAAAGGATCTTGAAAGCAGGTCTAAACCCCAATTTAAAAAAAAGAATTGGTTTATTTATTGCGTATTTAACGTCACTGAATGAATCTTTCACCCTTATGCGACAATCAAATATCAATACAATTTCACATTTGACAGGAGCTGTCTACCTTGACGGCCTTGGGGATCTGGTCCACATACTGGGGCTTGATGAGGGCCTTCAGGTCATCCTCTAAGATTTTGGTAAAGTAGTTCTGCAGTTCCGATCCCCGGAAATACTGGAGAATTTCCGTCCAGTCTGGTGGCTCCTGTGGCCAGAAATACATGGAATAACCATTATGAAAGGGTCATACTGTAGTCCTAGCCTAAATCTGGGCGTACGCCATGCTTTTTAACTATAGCAGGAGTGAGTGAATTATTGTTTTACATCACAGCGGGAATCTTTCACCCATACGCAACAAATAATATTTAATTATACTATAAATGGTTTAATATGAAAAGCAGCATGAAAAACATGGAACTAAAAGTGTGAACACTGTGTATTTAGTGGATTTGCAAGATCTTTACCTGGTTTTGGAATAGGCACAATGATAGCCTGATGCCAGGAAGGTGGCAAATCCCCAGACATCCAAATATGATTAAATATATTTAATAAAACTTGCAAACTGGTTTCAGGTAAATGTTTGAATAATTGATAATGCATGACGTCTGGACCGACAGCTGCATCTTTAGCTCTGTTCAAGTGAGTGAATTATTGTTTTACGTTACAGCGGGAATATTTCACCCATACGTGACGAGAGCTCTGTTCAAAGATGTTAGTAGCTCGTTCATAGAGAACAGCTCATTATAGTCTTCTGAATTATCATAAGAGAAAATTGTTTGTGTTTTTCTTGCTCATCTTTAAACTATAGCGGGAAACATGGGAAATGATGAATTGAATTGGGAATTACGCAAATGATGTAAACCTCG
This sequence comes from Lepetodrilus schrolli, assembly GCA_032361225.1. Lineage (NCBI taxonomy): Eukaryota > Metazoa > Mollusca > Gastropoda > Lepetellida > Lepetodrilidae > Lepetodrilus > Lepetodrilus schrolli. The sequence goes on along the minus strand of JAUTBT010048091.1, from coordinate 2,371 downwards.
ATTTACACAAGCCCCAGTTAGCTAAAACTAATATAGCGACAACAGTGTTTTGTGAAACCGATTTATGTTTGTAAGGGGTCCCTACAATTTCACTTTCAATCTAGTGTAGCTACAAATCAGCAAGTGAGCCTGGTGTGTAAATTTGTCCCCACAAGATTATAATATAATAATCAGTGCCTCATACCATAGTGTTATCTTCACTGCGTACATCGAGAATGTGAACAGCAATAGTAATAATCATTGGCACTGAATAACTATATTTTCAAACTGTGTTACCGTAATTACCCTAATAATTCAAACAGGAGAAAATAATTCAATTTGTAGCTGTTCGAAAAATGTTAAAAATTGAAATTATCTGTTCATATAATTAAGGACAACCAAATTAAAGTACAAAATAAGGTGTAAACGAAATGGTAAATAAAAAATATTTTCGGCGATTAATTTAGGTGTTTGAACTATTAGAGGGTCCGAATTATTAGGGTAATTATGATATTCCATCATGAAATTTTTAAAATAATTTAAACGATAGAAACATATTGGAAGCAAAGATAGTCTTACAAACATATTTGTTGACATAAGTGTACATTGTATCTTTTGCCCATATGAGATGACAATATGGAAAGAAACCAAGACAAGTATTCCTAATTTGAAGCACAAAAACACATCGTCAGCTGAAAAGTACATACATTGTATCTGCCTAAATTTGGTTTCTGTTTTCCTGCTAGGATTTTCAGGGCTGTAGACTTTCCGATTCCGTTCGTGCCAACCAACCCTAAAACTTCTCCTGGTCGGGGAATTGGTAATCTGTAAAAACATGAAAATGACAATCAAATAGGAAACAAATATAAAAATAGAACAATAGTTTTCCATGGAAAATGTAATAGGAACTAAAGTTCAATGTCCCATTCCATAAAACTATCGTAGCGCTACAAAGAGCCTTAACTCCTATACTTTAATATATAGAATAAATGACAATAAATGCCCCTATTTCACCAATAATGTATTAACGACAACAGAAAAACTGCAATGAAAAGGACAAATTACCTGTGTAATTTGAAAGAATTGGCACTATATCTGTGAGTAGTCTCTTTGTGTAGATTGCTGGGCAAGTTGATAATTGAGAGCGCTTCAAATGGGCATTTCTGAAATTGCACAAAAGATTTATGATCGCACCTCACAAGAATACATCGACAATATTGGTGCAACCCAATTTCCTTCCCATGTGAAATTCGGTGAAAAACAGTATGCATAATAAATTGATGTTCGCGGGCAAAATGTGCCTGTTCCGCGTGGCACTCATCATTAACCCCCTCCATGCTGAAGGCAACTGGAGATGCCCAAAAGACCAGTGCCTATGCTTATTCCATCAGTGAGTGAATTATTGTTTTACGTCGTAGTGGGAATATTTCACCCATACGTGACGAGCCTAATCCATCAGGGTGAGGATTAAAGGGGTTAAGCAAGGACTGGTCAGCTCTGGGTATATTAATAATATGCCCTAGTGGGTATCGCTGTTCTAACTGCAGCAGGATATTCCAACCATGAGCTAGCACGACCAGCTGATGAAACTCGGACTTAGTTCAACCCTCAAGTGCAGTAAACAGCCACCCACCTTGGCACATATACCGCAGCCAATGCACAGCTCTTCTGATATGAAAGCTATCTTATCTGTTGGTGTAACTTCGATACACAGCTTCCCTGAAAAATGGAATATCAGGTTGTGGATCATTATTATAATAAACAAGGTGTTTTCCCATAATGCTATTCAATTTGCCTGAGAATACTGGTATTATCCAAAAATTGTAAAAGATTTAATATGCAGGTGTACATTTTATCGCGATATATAACAATTGATGTTATTCTTTTAATACATATTTTTTTTACATTGCCATGTTATATACGACCAACAAATACATTAAAAGGTTATGACGAGCAATTAATTTTTTAACGTCGCCGTGGGAATCATTCATCCATATGCGAAGACTATTAGCATTGCTAAAAGTTATATAATATGATAACATACCCATTCTAACCACAGGACATGACTTCTTGCACTCTTGGCGACATTTCTTCGGTTTACATCTGTCATTGTTAACAATGGCAATACGTGTGAGCCTGTCTTCGCCATCTTTGTCGTTAGTTTTTCGTCTCGACATTTTTTATTACTGAAACCAAACAAACATCTTGTAATATTTTTTCCCCCTGCAAAGGTGCAGATCACAGCCCTTTTCAATTTTACTACTAGATTCAACTGTGACGAAATGCATTTCATAATATCACAAATACCAAAATTATGACATTATTGCATCCCCACTTGTGCCTTATCGCTCCTACTTATGCAGGGGGGGGGGGGGGGGGGGGGGCGCCCGGT